>CACVKI010146282.1:15256-54956 GCA_902732785.1 Trichogramma evanescens
AAAAAAATACAGCGCGGCCAGCGCAGGTTTTTTTTATATCATCGGCGAGGCTAGCTCTGTACACGTAACGAAGTAAAGTCGATCGATACTTACATATACAAGCGCAACATTTTCATACTACTATCGAGTTGACAGAAAGAGCGAGAGAGAGAAAAAAGGCGATGAGACACGTTTTTCGATTCGATTGATGGAATTGAATGGAGGGATCGAGGGAGTGGTGGTGGTGGTTGAAAAAAAGCTTAGCTCGTTGTTGTTGTTGTTGTCGTCGCGTTGCTGTTGTTGTTGCCGCGCTGCAGTTCTCGTAAAGCTGATTTGTACTGCAGCCGAGCAGTAGCAGCAGCAGCAGCAGCACAACACACACAGAATGAAAGAGGTATAAAAAAGGATTTCCCACTGCGTTGTGTACTAGCTGCATTCTCGCCGTAAATTGAATTCATTTCGATTAATCCGCCTTTTTCTACCCCCAGCGAGCGCGGCATACATATAGCTGTATATACACCTGAGATAACTCCTCGTCGTTCGAGCCTTGTTTTCGATCATCGCTTGATCACCTTTTTTTCAGTACTCCTTCCTTTTCTTTTTCTTATTTTTATTTCCAACATTCGCATGTATAGCCCCGCGCACCGATGCACATGCGCGAGTGCATATTTCCGTACAGTCGAGGAATTAGGAAACGTACCACCACCACGTCGACGCCACCGCGCGTTTTCCGAAGCCTCCCTAGCCGAGAACCCAGCAGCAGCAACGGCATACACGTATATAAACGTACGTGCGTATACGCGAAAGAGAAAGAGGCTTTTAGAGCGGCGTGGGGTGCAGGTGTAAGCGCGCCGCGCCGCTATATACCTACCCTTTTACCAAAATTACCCGGAATATAGACGCGAGCGGGAGTCTCGTGTGTGCGGCGCTAGCACGTGTGTATGTGCGCGCTGTACCATTTTTTTTTTGCACAAGAGAGCTTTTTGTATGCGTATATGTCTCGAGGGATGCGTTCCGCGCGCCATAGCGCGATATAGTAAAGAGAGAGCGAGAGGTAAAGAAAAGCAATTTAAACGATGCTGATGCAGGCTACGTGACTTTTTGTCGAAAAAGCGAAAAATGTTCGACGCGATTGGCTCGTACGTAAGGTGAGATACGCCTTGTTTTCCTATGGCTTTTCTTCTTCTTTGCTGCCTAGCTCTCTCTCTCTCTCTCTCTCTGCTGTATAGCTTCGTTGCTGTTTTTTTTTTTGCTTTGCTTTCTTGTCAAAAGGGGGTGTGTGTGTATGTGTAACGGCGCCTTTCCCCCAATAATGAAAAAATTATCGAGCTCGTGTAACGTACATTATATAGGGCCAATATCCAAATATACGTAACGGCGGTCGCGCGAAATATGGTCACACAGGGACCACTAGCACTAGATTTCGAGATTCTTGGAAAATGCGGAAATATGTGTGTGACAAATACACCGCCGCGGGCTCGCCGAGGGCCCCCGTACGCAGGATACATAAATATAATTCGCGACTCATTGTCGAATTTTTCGTATATTATAATATTATAAAATATACAAATTTCGGGCTGGAGCCACCGCCGCCACCACGACACAGACGGTCTATTATCGCCATGATATATTAACTGTTTCACGTTGACATATAACGCGGCAGTCCCGTTGTATTATACACATATTATGTATCGCTCGTGGAATTTTGAGAAAAATTTAGCAAAAAAACAAACGAATCCATCTGGCTTATTCGAGAAAAAAAAACTAGTTTTTGTTCGTAGACAGGTGTGCTGTACACGCGCATTCGGGTCTCTATATGTCTCTGCACCGTTACGTATAAAGAATTTAATTAAAAGCAATTTTTGCACACGTGAAAAGCTCGCTATTTCCAATTTTTTTTCTTTCTTTCTTTTGCAACAATTTCAATTCAAGAATACAGTCGAAATGTTATATGCACTCGCACGACGAAGCGATGTTAACTGCAGTATATATAGAGCACATAGACACGCGCTATAAACGCAAACGACGCAAACGCGCGGTATCACGTAGAGTATAGTGGTGTATAGTAGTTACACACAGAGAGAGGTTCTACATTTCCAATGTCGCGCACTACTCTCCTAGCCTTTAATTTACGAGTTCGTTCGCGTGTGTATATATAACGCTTACGCACAAACGTATCCGATGTATCTATGTGCGGCTCGGTTTAGCGCGACGTTTATATGCCGGCGCCGCTCGTGTTTAATTGCTTAGAAGATGCAGCGCAATCTCTGCGCGCGCAAGGCTAATGTGTCACCTCGGAATTGTGCCGCGTAAGGAAATAAGTATATCGAATATATATGACTGGATGGACGATTTTTTTCTTGATCTCTCAATTCGATCGTCGTCGTCGCAAAGAAAGTAAAAGTCTGCATTTTATCGTAATAACCGATGGTTATATATGTGGCTATACACGGGTTACATTATCCAATATCCGAGCGGCAGGACTATTCAATTTAGCCGAGAGGGAAGAGATCTCTCTGTCTCTCCGTGGGGCCCCGAGAGCAGCGGCATAATGAAGATATGTCGGCCGCTTGAATATTATTTGCCTTTCTTTGATCCTGAACCGCCGCCGTCGAGCGCTCGTGTTCCTCTGTTGTACGTTCGTAATATACCTATGGATATATAATTTCTGCTTTATACCGAACGCAAAATTATTGCTACGCATTTTCTGTTCTCTCTCTCTCTCTCTCTCTCTCTCTCTGTCTTTCTTTCTTCCTTTTGCTACTATACACGGTTGTACTTTAAAATTGATGGACTTTTTTTTGCGTCCTGACTGGCTAGTTTCTCTCTCTCACTCTTCGATGAAAAAAGGCAGAAGAAGAAGAAAAAAAGATTACCTATAACGAGATAATCTCTTTTAATGTAAATTTGAGTCCTGGCCTTTCCGTCTCTCTCAAATGTCTCAATTAAAAATAATTAGTAATTCGTACGTTTATTATTTTTTCTCTTCTTCTTCTTCGTCTTCTTCATCTTCCTAGTCATCATCGTCGTCGTCGTCGTCGTCGTCGTCGTCGTCGAATCGAAGTGATGATTTCTTTTTAAATTTACGATATATTTTTTATTCGAGCGATCGAGAGATAGAGAAAAAAAAGAGGAGCAGTAGTAGTATATATAAAAACCTTGCCTCGTGCTCGGCGCGACGACAGCTCGACATCTGTCTCGGGCGTAAATATCTTATTTCAAACTTATCGAGTGTATAAAGTGATGCAAAGCCCGAGTATAAGAGCTGGTGCGCCGCGCGAGGAAGGCAAAACCTACGTCGTCGTCGTTGCTGCTGCTGCAGCTATAAATTTCATACGAAAGAGATACACGCGTATACGCAAAGCTAAACTCGGTTATCATTTGTTTGAACTGCAGCGTCGCTTGATAAACAAATGCAGTTTATTCATAAACGAAATTTGTGCTTCGTGTCTCTTTACTTTTCCTCTTGTATATACGAGATTTGTCGTAGGAAAAAATCGAAGCCGACGTACACGACTAACTGTGCAATACAGAAAGAAATAAAGTCAGCCACCGAGCAGTAGCAGCAGCCGAGTAATATATTTTCATTGAATCTTTCGAACGTATTGCCGGAGGAAAAGGGACGGTCATCTCTAATAAAAGCGGCCGTATAACACGTCGATGTGCGGCTGTACATATATGTAGGCCCGGTCGGCTCGTGTGTGTATAACACAACGTCGATATACATTTCGATTTCCGCCAATTCTTGTCGCCCGATAACGTACAGTATAATACATATAAAAACGCACAGCCCGGAAAATCAAAAAGGATGTTATTGCTCGTGCGCTGGACATATTTTTTCATCGGGCGCGATACAGACGTTGAAACTTTTCTTCCTACTGCTACATTTTTTGGGCTCTTTTCGGGTAAACTAGATGTATGAAAACGCGTTGCGTATAGCGAAGCATTTAATTAGGGTGCGCATGGAATAAATATAAACGAGGGGAGATCGGGCGCTTATCTTATCAGCGAATGCTCGCGCGCGCGCGAGAAAGACAATAAAAGCAGGTCTTATTTGCACGAGAGAATAATACAAGGCGCGAGTCATAAATTGTCCAAAATAAAAATAAACAGGCGCACACATCTCCGTGCTAATTTCATTATTATCAGAAAATTAATCGCATTCGCGCTTCGTTCGTTCGTGCGATATAAACGCGTAAGAGAAGAAGCAATGTTATCTCGGCAGGTGTCATAATTTTGCGAAAACTCGCGTGATAACGCGGGCGCACTGGCTCCCTCGCGAGGTGAAAAAGAAACTATCTTTACGTGCCCATATATATACATCTCTGCATAGGGGGGCAAACAGATTTATTCACCTTACGTTCGGCAGATTTCGATTTTTCAAGAGGACTTATGGTGCGTACTGCGCGGGGGGTGGGTAGGTGATGGCCACCGTCGCCGCGCCCTTGAGACGAAATATTGCCCCGCGCGCTAACGCACACAAACACATTCGGTGCGCCTATATAACGTTAAGAATACGATAAATCGAAAATTTTCCCCGATCGCGAGGCTAGGATGCGTTTAATCTACTTCTCGTTTTTATTTATTTTGATTTTTTTTTTTTCGTAAGCTCGACGCGTAACGTTTCTTTTCTGCAGCATCCCCCCACCGCCACCACTCCTCTATTCTTATAAGCTAAAAGCGCAATAAATTTATCCTACTCGACGACGTCTTTCCTATCCAATAAACATATATCTATATTCTCTGGTACGTATACGGTATAGGAAAAAACTCACTTTCTATTACTAGAAGTGGCATCGAGGTTTCCGATTTTTTTCGTCGTCGCCGTCTACCATTCGCTCGGCTCACGAGTCTCTGACAATATCGTCGATTCGATCAAATTCTACACGCGCATCAGCCCTTGCCGCGCGCGGTGGAGTCATACTCGCGCGTGGCTGCGCCGCCACCACCGCACCGCTCGTTTCCTATACTGCATTTGTATTCGGTGACGTCTTCGGGAGTTTCGTCTATATACGGCCGCATTGTCTCACTCTCTCTTCGAGTGCGAGTAAAGTTGGGTTATTTTCCCGCAGTTTTTTCACTCTTTTTTCCGCAGAAGCAGCAGCAGAAGAAGAAGAATGAGGAAATACGCGAGAGCTACGACTACTCTCTACTCTTTGCGTGAAATGAAATGTAAAACGAGAGGGCACGTATAGGGTTAGATATATATACGTGGGGGTATACGCACTGGCGGGGGGTGCGTACGACGACGACGACGACGACGACGACGACCCCCAGCTCTCTCCACTCTTTTTACGTGGATTGGGACATTTATTTCTTCTGCCCTCTCTTCCGCGCGCACTGGTGAAACTGGAGACTGTCGCGCGTTCGCTCGCTGCGGGGGTGGCGGCGGAGCGGCGTTTCGCAGGTAAAATCCCAGTTGGCAATTTTTTTTTTCGCCTTCATTCGCCTAACCCTCCCTCTCCTTACACCACCGTCTCTTCATCGTAGCCGCAGAAAAGTTTTTTAACGCAATCGAGACGAAATAAAATGTCGCAAAAAAATAATAATAAGCCCGCGGAATGCGAAAACAGCTTCTTCTTCTTCGCGACCGCTGCTGTGACGCGCGCCCGAGGGGTGCATAATATTTTTCTTTTTTCGGGCTCTCGTGTATTATTATATACACGTAGAGCGCACATCAAGGCACTCGTTTATCGTATAAATATAACCTTTCGTTTTTATCTTATCAAGCCGGCCGAGATTTCTAACATCCGTTGCAGAAGAGGTTTTATTAAAAAGGATTTCTCTCGAGTGTGCAGCAAGAGGAGATCGCAAATTGAAGACCTTGTAAGAGTCGCACAGCAAAAAAAAAATCTTGTTACCATCGACGCTTAGGTACAATATAATGTAACACAGCGTAGTACATAGTAGTAGCACCGTGTCGACGCAGAGACGTGTGCATCGGGGGGAAGGTTAAAGTTTACCTTTACCCTCCTTCGAGTTGCATAAAGGAGAGCTAGGCGAGATCGCGCGCCGTGTACGCAAAAGAGTAATAGAGAAAGTTTTCTTCGCAGCTCGCAGAGAGAGAGAGAGAGAGAGAGAAGTAAATTCTCAAGAGAGGACAGAGAAGGCAATTTGGATGGGTTCTGATCAAATCTCCGAGCGTCACTGTATATATGATATATAGAGAGTTTGTATGTGTATGTGTGCGTAGGAGAGGTCGCGCGCGCTTTCAGATCGAATTCTTCCAGCTCGTCTGGCACGTCACTGAGTTTACCCTTGGCCTTGAGTTCGAGGCGTATCACGCCTTCCTTTATACCCTCTGTACACACCCCCGCCTCCCCTCAATGTGTGTGTATGTGTGTACACGTGCCGCACGCACACCTTCGCCGCTGCGTGTACATCATATATATCGTATTTACTCGATTTCATTGTGTGATACGAAAGCAACAACAACAAAAAACGAGAGAAACGGAGAAAGCGAAAATCACCGCGTTTTTCGTTTCGCTGCATTATATTTTACTATTATCAAAAGCACGTACGCACAATTTTAATCAAATTATGCATTTTTCCGCGTGCCAGACTCTATAGTAGCACCTTCTCTTTCTTTCCTTTTTTTTAAACATATGAGCAACCACGAGTACATTTGTAATTTCATATTCCCGAGCGAGTAGCTGGAGAGCACACGAGGCCACCGCCGCGTGTGCATTAATTGAAGTTTAGTTATACTGCAGCGCGCAAAACCAGAAGTCGAGCTTATATTCGCGTCGACGCGCGCGCGCGTGGCTATTTTACTTAATTAGAAAGTAACGATATTAAATGTGCGTGTGTGCGTAATATCATAAAGGCCTAACGCTACTACTCCACCTGTATATATATAATGTAACGCAAAATTTTCGCACCTGCGCTACATCATCGAAGCATTTGTACGCGCGCCGCAAAAACTCGAGCTTATTATAATAACGCGTCGAGGCAGGCAGGCAGGCGATGGCATAATCTCGCGCTGTACCGGTCCGAGATACGCGCGCAGACATAATCCAGTCTCGACTACCACCACTACTATTACTACTACTAGAATACATTTTGACGAAACTTTCATTAACTCCTTCGGAATTATGGAAGAGAGCATGGAAGAAGAAAAAATCATCTCTGGGATTTGGTACATAGTTATGCGCGCGAACGGGAAATTCTTCGAACGGATAATCGATATTTCCGAGGACTACATACTATACTACTATACCCTGCGAATTTTTCTCGATAATACAATTTCTTTTTACTCTTTATGCTTTAATTAACTCTTGTTGCGGAGCCCGAGTTATAAAAGCTAAGAGAGAGGCGGCGGTAGTAGGTAGCAGCGCTGCGGGTGCGGTTGTTGTACATTCTGGCGGTTGATTTTATGTCGAAATATATGTATGCGCCGCTGTGTTTTCGGGGGCTATACACCTACCTACCTAGCTAACAGTAGCAGCAGCAGCAGCGGCGTAGACGTTATACACACTGCCAAGGATTGAGCTCGGGTTGTTGTACCAACAAAGCCTTAACTAACGTAAATAAGATGTCGCACAAGGGGGTGGGTTGGGGGTTGAGGGGCTCCGCAGTCTAGACGCTACAATGTTGCGCCGTACGTACGTATAATATATATATCTATCTCTATCAATGTTGTTGGTGTGCCGCCACTGTTGCTGCTGCTGCTGCTCGGCAGTGCCGAAATTGACGAAGAATGAAAGTCAAACTATACACAGATGAGTGCGTGTTCGGAATTTATATGATTATGTGCGGTGTGCACGTCGTCCTGTGTGTGTGTATGTGTCGGTCTCCCATGCACGATGTCATGTCTCTCTTTCCAAGCAAGCGAGTGAGCAGAGACAGAGAAACGCAGAGAGAGAGAGAGAGAAGAGTAAAAAAAATTCGAAATAATCAGTGCCAACAGCGAGGAAGATTAGAGCTTTGGAAAGCTCGCTCCGTGCGCAACGTGTATAAATGGTCAATTTAAATTAAAAAAAAAGAAGTTAAAATAAAAAGAAGTCCGGAAGAATAACAGAGAAAGAGAAAGCGATTTAGTGCGTGCACGAATCTGCCCGCCGCTGCGACAAGAAAGAAGACGACCTTACGCAGAAGTTAACTAAAAAGGGAGAAAATTACCCTCGCGCGTACTAGCCAATTACACGAGAGAAGACACTAAGATGACGCTCGCGTGCCCACGCACCCTCTCTTGCTTCGTCGTCGTGAGAGATGTTAGACCGACGACGACGGCGACTATGTGCTCGCTCGCCCTTTAGCAGTCGTGTCTCTTTTCTTGCACCATCGTATATAGTATAGAAGCGATGAATTTGCGAGTTTTTTCTCTCTCTCTTTTTCTTTCGGCCCAAAGCTTAATGAGAGAAAGAGAGAGAGAGAGAGAGAGGCACCTCCTACACGTGAAAGATAAAGCAAAAAAAGAGAGAGAGAAAGAAGAAGAGAGTCTAGTGGTGGCTTAATTCTCGCTTCTTCTTCTTCGTCTTATCTTGCCTCTCATTCTCCCTCTCTCCACTCCGATACTGCGCTACACTCGATAATAAAGCCAACGCGAACACTCGTCTCGATGATGAGTACGTACACACTCTCTGCTACAGCCTCGCTTCATTATATGGGTGCAGGGCACAGCAAAAAAAAAAAAAAATATTGAATATCGAGCAAATGAAGCGAGGCACATAACGCCGCCCGCGCGCAAGCACACACATATCGGAAAACATATCGTCATAACGAATTTTCCTGTCGATTTGACTGGCAAATTGGTATAGGGTACACCCAACACTGGCTATATACTATAGGTATATACTATACTGCTGCCTACAAGGTATAAAGACAAATAGGGCGCGAAGCTGTGCCTGCGCGCGCGATAAATCTCCTTATGTATATACATTTATATTCCCCGTCCCTATAACAGCATCTCTCTCTCTCTCTCTCTCGCCTCGAGGCTTATACATAACGTAACCGGCGCAAGGCGCGCGCACAAACCAAAGTCCTTAATGAGCGAATCTACGAATTTGCAGCCTCTAGCACAGAGAGATCGTTATTCGCGTGTTCATGCGCGGCGCTATACGGGTATTACGTATAGGGCAATTTGGAAATATAGCGGGGTAGAAAAAAATTGGACCGCGCGCGCGTGTGATATATAATATCGGTGTACGCACATACACGAGCCGAAAATTGAGAGCGATTTTCATGCGTAAACGAATATGTGCGTGAATACTGCACACAAGAGAGATAGAGCGAGATATAGAGAGGAAAAATTGGTTTCGGTTCCATTTTTTTTTACGCGACATATACTACGCATCGGACGAAAAAAATACTCAAAGTGACGAGCGCGCGTATGCAGATCGGAATAAAATTTTATACTTTTTCATATATCAGTGCGATTGCACGGGTATACCGCGCGCGCGTGTTATACCGTGTCCGATTATTTTCCGATTCGTGCTACCTGTATGTGTGTGTGTGTACGTATTAGCATGTGAAACATCGAACTCGCGCGCTTGGACGCGGCGCGCAAAGGCTGGAAAATTTTCGCGTGGAAAATATACGCGTATGAGGAGTAGTAGAGGGCAAAGCGAACACGGGGGCAAAAATATTTAACCGTGGCAGCTCGTGCGATGAAATCAAATACACGAGCTCGTTTATTACTGCGCAGTGTAAGTACGTATATATGTACATCGCATCGTTGCACTCACAAGTAATATCATTACGATCCGGGGAGAGTATATGCTGCGTGCGGCGTCGAAAATAATCCGCACTCACCGGCGGCATCGATACAGCAATCGCAGAATAGTAGCTAGTCTATATCTATATACGGCAAAAACGGGCTTAATCAAAGAAGGCGCAGAAGAAGTGTCGACGACTTTAACGTTTTCCCAAGGCAAGGCGAGGAGGCGCAAGCACGTCGTGCGTCGATAATCCAGTCGTGTTATTGCTGGAAACACCGCCGAAAAGCCCATCTAATCGAGCCTCCCTCGCACCTATATATATATATATAAACGCGCACATACACATATACGGAAGGAAATCGGGCGAGCAGTAGTGGCAGTAGCAGCAGCAGCAGCAGCTTCGACGAGTTCGCCAAGCAATTAGGCAAGTTTTCAGAGTGAGAGAGAGAGAAGCTTTCTCGAGTGTATATATATACGGTACAGATATACACATACAACACGAGCTTGGCGCTTTGGCTATAAGGTAAGGGAGTGACAAACCAGAAACCGACTGTTTATGAATTTCGCTCTTGGGGATCGCTATATACAACATCGTCGTCGTCGTACATTTCTCTCTCTCTTTCTCGCGTTAAACTGGCCTCGCCCCCTCGCCGTCGCCATCGCAGCATATACGTCTGATAGTTGCTGCTGCTTGCGCCTCTCTGCTAACGCTAATTAACGCGCGCGGGCTATATATTTTTGCCGAATGCGAGCGCAGCTATATAATATACACACGCACACAAGCGTGTATACACCTTTTTGGACACGCGCGCGAAGCGCAACGTTAGGATATCGCTCGCGTCTAATGAGCTTACGTGTTATGTACTTGAGGATACACGATTTTCGAAGTTCGGAGCGCGCGCGATCTGCGCGCACAGGATGGGCCGACGAGCTAATATAATATGCCGCGTTAGCTAATTAGCCCGGCTCGTACTCCATACGGTGTATATATATATAAAAGAGAAATATCGAGCGTCGATGTTACGAAATTAGACTGTAGAGAGAGATTCGGCCGGAGAGAGACGAGACGAATTAAAAAAAAAGTAGAAAAATAAAATAATAAGGAACCCGTTCGTCGTTACGGAAATCTAAGATTGATTTATGCGATAATTCTCTCGCACCGCGCGATCTTTCGACGGATTTATATCTTTGTTATTGTTATAATCTACATTATCCAAAGCGATGACGAGCGGTCTCGGCGTAATAATGTGGCATTATACTCGATTAAAGGAACGGAGCAGCGGACGTCGCGCTCGAATTTACGATTAAAAACAAACGCCGTCGGCGCTATCCCCGAATTTATATAGCAAATTTACGAGTATATATTTCGGGAAAACCGGATGTATGTATATTCGATGTGCAGGCGTTATTTAGACGTTTGACCGCTAGATGGCTTACACCCTGCAAATTGTAACACATATGAACGAGCAAGTCAAGTTTCAGGAATAAATACAACTATGACTGACATCATCATTACTCGCCATTTTCACGGAAATAATTATATATTTATTTTTTGCAAGCTATACAACCGATAAATTTTTCCTATCTTTCTCTCATGGTTTTGTACATAGTGAATTACCCGATTCGCTGCTCGCGAGAAAGAGCAAACTCCTACGAAATAAATTTCTCGATATAAGATGCTTCTCTCTCTCTCTCTAGTCTGCGCTTAGTACTTAGAGTCTTTATAGCTTTTCCCTCTCTCTCCCGGGAGTGAGATCGTAAGCGAGAGAGAGAAAACTAATCGTTTGTCGAGCGAATTTACGACGATCGAGATATCAATTGTGGATGCAAAAATAAAAAGACGCTCGGCTCTGCCGGGCGCAATTCTATTACTTCGTCTTACTTTTCTTTTCTCTCTTTTTTTTTATTCTTTTATACGCGAACGAATCGCTCGAAAAAAACCTAATACTCGGCTCTATACACGTGTGCTTGGTTGCTGTCACGCTGGAATCGAACACGATAAGTATATATATTGGGTATATGTGAGTGAGTGTGTGTGTGTGTGTGTGTGTGTGTGTGTGTGTACCGAGAGAGACGCTAGCGCATTGAAATATCATATTTCTCTCAGGATTCCGAAGACGACGAAGCAGCGACCACACCCGAAACCACGCTTATATATGGCCTATTCAGCAAGATCTAGGCACATACACAGTACTCCAACCCCTGCCCTCCACATAGTGCTGTATATTTGTATACGTAAGTAGGCATTGTACGGCGGGCGCACATAACGACGACAAGAACGAGAAACTCCCGCAAAAAAAAACGTAAATTCGAGAGCTGTCAATTCGGCGCGATCTCTTATTTCCTCTTTTCAAAATATATAATATACATATGACACGCGCGCGCGCGAGGGGGGCTAATAAGGTAAAATAACAATATCGCGCGCAGCGCGTCGAGTGTTATTGACCACTTTGCCGCTTTTCAACGACAGTCGATATACATATAATTCACTCGGTTGATATTTAGAGAGAGAGAGAGAGAGAGAGAGAGAGAGAGAGAGAGAGAGAGAGAGAGAGAGGTGCGGAACAGCGGGGGGAAACGGAACCGTCTGTGTGTATATTGTGTATGCAGTGAGATAGAGAACATATGACGGAGAGAGTATAATCGGTGCACGCCTCGCGCCGCGCGTGCCGTACGCCGGTGCTTATATTATACACACATACACACACACACACACACACACACAGCGAGCTTGAAATATAGCTCTGTTCTATATATACACGAATATTTGTAAACGCCGGTACGTATACGCGCGGGCGTTAACGTTATAGGGCCAAGTGCGAGCGAGTACTCAACTTTTCGTATTTGCCAAACTTTTGTGCGTGTATTACCCGTTGCCGGGCGATAATTCGGCAGGGCGCGCAACGCGATATACAGAGGCGCGATGTTAAAATGTACGCAGCAGCAGCAATGCTGTACTCCGGTGTTATATATCATTTTACGTGTGTGCTCGCACCGCGCCGATACTCGATTGGAATTATATAAACAACCGAACCATATCGTACTTTTCGCCCCGCGAACGCGCCAATGAATTTAAACGAGAGATCGAAGTACGCAGTGGTAGTACCATTTTATACCAAAGTGCGATCGCACGTATACCGGCGTATAATTCGGCTCGACAAACGCACTCGATTCCTCCGCGTCGTATGTCTCGTTATTTCAGCTAATGCGTGATATAAGTATAGTTCTGTGTACTATGGAAATAAAAAGGCTGAAAAAGCTCCCTCTCTTTCTTTTGTCGTCGAGTGCGTCGCAGTGCTGTTACGCATATTTCAATACATTATGCGTACTCGTCGTCGTCATCGTCGTCGTAGTCGTAGTCGTAGTCGCACTCGGGGCGAACAGATCGGCGACATCTACGGTGTGAAATGTGTAAAGAGGGTCGGGTCGTCCCGACCGCTCTCTGCCACCGGGTTTGCTGCTCGTGTGCACGCCTTGCGGTCTTGCAGCAGGTCTCGTAGCGTATATATACAGTATACCACCGAAGCTGAAGGCCAAATTTCACCGTATACACGCACGTGTGTGCACACATATCCATCCAGCAGCAGCAGCCACCCACCCACGCGCGCAGGCAGGGCACAGGCAGGGCACATGCGATCGGTGAGTGACTGCTAGTGGCAGCGAAATTAACTGTCAATCTCAATTTCTCTCTCTCTCTCTCCCTATAAACCCCCATATATATACAGCAGAGCTCGTAGGCATGTTCGTGCAGTGTGGTACTGCTGCCTCGATAGATATATACGAGAGAGAGAGTCACTCCTCGCGGAAACTTTACGCATCAGCTCGTCGTCGTCGTAGTCGTATAGTCGTCGTCCTGGGTCCATCTATATACCACCTAAAGCACATAACTTTGTGCTACACACACACGTGCATAGTACGTTATATATAAAGGGATAGGGGAATGTCAATTAGATATAAATCAGAGACTTAAATGGGAGGGGTATAATACACGCGAGGCTCCTATATAAGTTTGGATAATCGCCGTTGAAATATTTTCCACCCTCTCGCTCTCTCCCCGAGCTAAGGTATTATATAAAAGGTTAAGATTGCTGTCGATATTTATTTGCGCCCAGCTCAGCTCTCGGGTGCGTCGTACGTATAGAGCACACAAGACGACGACGACGACGACGACGTTGAACGAGTACACAACACGAAAAATGTTTTAAACGCGCGCAGTCCTTGTCTTCCTGCCCTTTTTCTTTCTCTCTTTCTCTCTCTTGTAAATAAACGCAATGATAAAAATGTGACACGCGCGCCGTATGTGTATTATACGACACGATCTATCAATGTGTCAACGACAAAACACATTCACGCCGTCGTCGTCGTACGTCGTCGTGTGTGCTCCGCGGCAATAACACATAACAACAAGAGACACGATCCATCATTTTATAATATGCGCTTCTCGAAGCTCTCGAAGCTCGAGAGAGAGAGAGACACCTAATATAATATATATCAAGCAGCTCACACCCACGCGCGCGCCCGAGAGTTTGATCATCGCTCGAGAAAGAGTGAGCGAGAGAAATGACCGGTGGTATAATATGGACCGGGTCGCTGCTGCTGCTGCAGCTGCAAAATCATTCAATGAACAAGTTATATAGCTTCCTTTTCTCTTTGCGCTTACGACCCGGCGCAGTATAGCAGTAGTATATCTCCGAGTGCACAGCACGCGCGCTAGCCGCTGCTTATGGCTGCGCTGAAAGTGCGTAATATACGTAGAGATATACGTGTCGTACAATAAACGGCAAACGACGCGGAGCGAGCGCAAAAGGGTAGTTGACACCCACGAGTCTTGTACACACACACACACACACACATCTCGCAGTACGTCGTCGTCGTCTATGCGCGTTTATACGTGTGTGCGTAAAACGGATAATACGTAATCCCCGGGAGCCGCTGCTTTACGAGGCACAAACCGCGACGTGGCGCGCAGCGCAAGACTCGTATATATTATATATACATACTGGGCTGAGGAGCAAGAGAAAGAGAGAGAGAGAGAGGAGCGATGAAATGCAGCGCTAACGAGCGCCAGTTCCCATGTGTGTATAAATTTTAGGGCACGTACATATATACGCTATATATAATGCCGAGAGAGAGAAAGAGTGGTATTATCAAGAAAAACCCTCTCGATCCCCGCACTTTGAGGATTCTCTTTTTTTTTCATTTTTTTTTTATTTTATTTTTTAATATTTTTTAACGATGCGCGAGCTAGTACTATCCAGTGTTCCACTGCTGCTGCTGCTGCTGCTGCTTTTGCTGCGTTCACTGACGAGGAAAATGATGTTTTTATACTCTCGCTGCTCGCGCAAGGACGCGCGAGACTGGAGAGTTGAAACACACACGAGTCGAAACGAAACGGAATAACGTTGTTGAATTTGATATTTTTCCTCGGTTCTCTCGCGTTTTTTCGTGCGGCGCGCAAGTTTTGCGAGCGAGCTCTCTTTTTCAAGAGTATAATTGTCCTCCAGATTCAAAACTCTACTGACGCACACGGTTCGAGCTTGCGCTCGCTCGAGTTACTTTGCTATTGATTTTTTCGTTATCGAAATTAACGACAATGTAAAGCACTTAGCACCCTCGCCAGTAATCCGTGACCAATTCGTTATACACGCGAGGAAAAAAAAAATAAAAATAAAATAATGGAGAGAAAAAAAAGGGGGGTATAAAAAGTGTCTCGCCACGCTTTGTTTTTTATCCACATACACACTGGAGAGCTTCGCGCTCGCGCGACAAATACGACCGCACACTGTATACACACACGGGCAGGCCAGGCAGGCAGGCTCGCGTTGTAAATCCTCTTTGCACGGTTGAGCGTCACGTCACGTAGCCCAAAAACACGTAATACTCTCGAGCGAAGAAAAAACACACACACACACACACATACGCGGAGAGGCGAGCGCGAGAAGAGCTTACGCGCGCAGCAGTAGTAGCAGAGGCACACGCAGGGGGCCATAAAGGACATTTCGAATCGATTTAGTACTTTGTGCGTATGTGTTGTAATAAAAATAAAAGGAGGAAGTATCGATTGCAGAGGTTGAAACGCAGGCGAGAGAGAGAGCGACAAATTTTGAATTATTACTTCCAATTAAGATTCCTTAACGATTTCTATGCATTTTTCATTGGTTTTTTTATCTTTACACGACACAATAAATAGTGCGTTTTTCGTCCTACCGATTCTCCAGCGAAAAAACGTCATCTATATAAAGGGGCTGCACCATTTGACAGACGTTTCTCATGCATACCAATACAAGGCAGCAGCAGCAACAGCAGCAGCAGCAATGGTACAGTAGTATCTCATCCATACAAAGCGGATTTTTTTCTCTCGCTCCCGCCTTGCCTGTCGCTTATATATATCGACACGGCCTGCCCCGCGCGCAGATTAAGAATGACACATAGAGAATTTCCGAACATCGACTGCTGCCATCCCTGAGGGCTCTTTTCATTATCTTTCGCGCGCCGCCGCTTTGTAATATGTAAAGCGTGGAAAAAATCCTTTATACGTATTGCGCGTGTAAGTTGGCGCGCGTCAGCTGAAAAATTTTACCGACGAAAAAGATCGCACATACATACACGCGAGCACATATCTCGAATGTATAACAAAAAAAAAAATAAAGCCTCGTAAATTCCAAATGTACACACATACGCGCGCAGCGCTTATGCGTATTTTTACGCACGAACTATTAAGATTCAATGCGGCGAAAATATTGCAGAAGAGCAGCAGCGGCAGCAGCACAACATCGCGAACTTTTTACATCGCGAACGAGCGCGAGAGCCGAGTTTATTTATACGCTCTTTTATTTTATTCTTTTTATTTCATCCCTTGCCTCGGAGTCTCGGCTGTAAGTCAATGATTTATGTCCCATCTCTTTTATTGTGGCACACACGCGCATACGCGCGTAAACGCACATATAAAACAAGCAGACGCGCGTGCCCTTGTACGTTTTCCATAATGCGATTTATAATTTTTAATTCTCGATATCGTCGTTTAGCGCCGAGCATTAAAAGAGATCAATGGTTGCGAGGTACATGCAGCACAGTGAAGGGTGGCAGAGAGAGCCCACACACAGCAGACAGACCGATGCACTCGATAATAATGATAATAATAATAATCCCGCAGCAGCAGCTCGTTAACGGGATTGTGCTCGCTTTTCCAGCAGCAGCAGTAGCAAGAGGAGGGGGATTACAAAGTCGAATTTTCGGGTAAAGTCAAACAAATAAATAACAAACAAAACAAAAAAAAACACAACTTCGACGTTAATATACTCGACCGAGAGGCGTAGTAGTGGAGTACGTCGAAAGTACAAAGTATGCCGGCCTTTTTTTATATACAACGTTATACCGGGGATGTAGTATACTCTGTGTACAAGCCCGAGTATATAGGGCCTGGAGGCGAGAGGCGCGAAAAAGTTTCGGACCCGATGCGGTGGTGTATCCAGAGCTTCGTGTGTATATTTTGTATATTCTCTATCTCCATTAGTTTCATCTATCGATCCTCTCTTACTCGCTCTCTCTCTCTCTCTCTCCTCTCTTGAGCAAATAGCCTTTAGGCTTTAATATTATCGGAAAATTTCTCTCTCTCACTCCAGCCTGTTCCGGATGCGTTCACGTACGCGTCAATAAATCAAAATTACTCTCCCGATTCCGCGATATCTCGCCGTCGAATCTCCCATAGGCGGTGGCCCTGCACACACAGACACAGACCCACACGCTCACGCAATATTCGAGCCGGGGGTGTCTATGTCATGGTCATCGCGCACGCCGTGCAACGCCGCGTGACTCTATATATATCCGTATCATAGACAATTTTCTGCTATATCTAGTACAGGAGTATCGAGTACGACGACGATCGACCGTGTGTTCCGTATTTTTCCGAGTACTACTACCGAACAGATCGTCCAAAAATCTATATTATCGGAAGGGTGAGCTTTTTCGACGCGATCACCCTCCACCCCCCGAGGACTAATGGTATTTTTACGATGATTCACGACGTACACGAGAGCGTGGCAAAGCATATATATGCGCACGAGCCGTAGTATAATTGTTTACCGTGCTACACATGCGTGCGACGACTACGACGACGACGAGAGTTTAATGTACTTCGACGTTTAAGTTTCGGCTGAAATGAGTAGTAGTAGTAGTAGTATATAGTTGGATGCTGCTGCTAAACACTATGCTGCAGTAAGCACCGGCTCACGTACAAGTTAGCAACAAGTTTTAGTGGTTCGAAGCTGTAGAAGCAGCGATAGTTTGGCTTATACGCGTGCCCTCGCGTAGTAGCAGCAGTAAGGGAGTTTTCTCGTGTAGGAAAGCGACGTTTCACGTTTGCGAAATATCATATTATAATATTACATTATATATATTGTAGCAGCGGCAGAAATTTAATCGTAAAATAATCAAGTACGCGAGCTCGCGTTTAGACGTCGTCGTCGATCTCGGTGTAACTTGTTGTGTATGCCAGGCAGAGAACAAAAAAAAAACGTGCGCGACGCGTTTCATGACTAATTGAGTGATTTAATAAATTTTCTTTCGCGCGCGCGCGTGAGCGACGCGACGCAGCGGCAAAAGTGTTTTGTAACACTTATAAGCGCGTAAATCGCAGGCAACGAGGCAGCAGCAGCAGCAGGCCAAGATACAGAGAAAGAAAGAGAGAGAGAGAAAGCTCGAGACACGTTTTAACGAAGGGTAAAATTAATCGAGAGGCTCGAAGAAGTTGAAAAGTTACCCTCTCTCGGACGCGTCCGTATATAAGCCTGCCCGTGCCTGCCTCTCACTCTGCGATGGCAAAGAGACGACGAGCTTTTCTTTTGCTCGACTCTCTTTCTCTCTCTGGACAAGTTGTCGAGTGTGCGCGCGATAATTATAAAGCGATTTGCTCGTAAATCATGTACGGGCGATCGATTCTTAAGGCTTGGCGCTCGAGAAAAGTAAAGTAAAAGAAAATTCGCGTACAAACTGTACTGTTGTGCCGTGTACTTGTATTCTTCTATACTGCACTGCGCTTAAATACACAAAAGCCACAAAGGGCCCCTGCGCGCGCGCGCGTATTGCTTTGGCGATTTTCGACGTCTTGAGAGTGATTTTCCTCCCGAGTTCGTTTTCTTTTTCTCGACGCTTTTCTAATTGCGACGCTCGAGAGAGGCTGGTATAATACCCGCAAGCAGTTTTTTATTAATTTTTTTCTGTGTAATATAATATGAAAAAGAGCACGAGATCACTCGTCTCGAGGCGCGCGCGCGCGCGTCACGTCACGCGTCCAGAAATGATAAAATTGTCCAGCCTGGCGGAAAATTCGTAAATATATATACTCCCCCATACCCTTTGATGAAACGAGTAAAAAAAAAACGAGGAAGTATCCCGCATATATAACGCGCGGCTGGTATATATACACGGATAGAAATCAATCTCTCTCGCTCTCTTGGCTAGAGGTCATATTACTCTCTCTCTCTCTCTCTTCGGTTCATCGCCCTCTCAACTCCTCTCGTTATATAATTTTCTCTCGACGAGCACAGAGCGTAATATAGAGACGTTAATCAAACGCATCGGCGAATACTTTCCCGTATGCGTACAAAAATTTTTCCCCGAAATCCGCCGTACCATCCCCGGCCGGCTATATGCACATACGCGGAAAACTGCGAGCTTGCGAGCTATAGCGCAGTATATAGGATAGGATAGCATAGCTAGCTAGCTAGCTCTCGCTCGATCTACTATGTTACTCTATACCCATCCCCTGTACACTCCACAGGCTGCAGCAGCGCAGCTCCCATATAATTAATTAGCCGACGGGCTTGTTAGTCTTGCTGTCTCGAGATATTTTATTAGACATGCAAGAAATTCGAAATAACGATTAATACGAGCCGGGTCGTTGTAAACTTTTCTCTCTTCTCGTTCGCTCGTTCGCGCGCGCGCACCCGATATATACATACATACATACATACATACGCGCAGGGTGTGTAATCCTGCTTAGCTCGGCATAATTCTTCCGGCGCGAGCACTTCTGACTCTGAGGTGTACAATATATATCGCAGGCATGGTGTGTGTGTGTGTGCAAGTATGTGTGTATATGTGCGCGCAGGAGGGTTGCTTAGGTAGCTGCTCTCCACATATTCGAGAAACTGCGCCATGGAAAGAGAGAGAAATCACCTCGGGGGTCTGCTACCAGTAGGTAGTAGTAGTGCCGCTCGGCGATAATTAAGGCGAATAAGGGAGAAGAGAGAGAGAAAGCCTGGGCGAAACTAGCACGATCACGGCCAAAAGTTTGGCCCTTTATAGTCGTAGTTTTCTCTATCTTACACTTACAGCAGTAGCAGTAGAAGCACACAGAGAATATACACGCGCAGCCGGGGCAGCCGAGGAAAAACGTTAATATCTACAGCTGTCGGGCTACGTATACGTACGCACTATATACCATTTGGCTGGGATTTAACCATTCCCAAAGACAACTTATTTTTTTTCCTCCTTTCCTAGCGAGTATGTGTACGTGTGTGTGTGCGCGTATATACCCCATAAGTTATAGACATTGGGAAACTTTTTCCTATTCTCTTTTCTCTCTCTCTCTCTTTTTTCATTCGCGAAGGAGAAATTCGTTCATTCTCTTTTAAAAAGCAAACATCGCATGACCGGTATATATGCTCGCGAGCGAGTGGCGCGCGCGCGCGCGCTTCTGCACTCTCTGTATACTGGAAATACCATTTCGAGATAAAACCAGCGAGCTAACACACAGCAATTTCCTCTTTCAATGGGTTATCGAATCTCTATATACACATACTGAGAGAGAGAGAGAGAGAGAAAACACACACAGATCCTGGAGTTGCTGCTGCTGTTAGAAAAATTTTTCAGTCGGACGCGATACACGCGCTTGCAGAGAGTTTGTGTATACAATGGAAAAGAGAATGAGAGAGAGAGAGAGGGAAAAAAAGGGTTGCAAATAGTTTTACCGCATGCTCGAGTCACGACGATATAGTAGATACACACAGACACACGGTAACGTGAATATATACGTATTGTAAACTGTATACGATGCTGCTCTCTCGCTCTCTGTGTATATATAGGAAGAAAGTACTTGCTTCGTATCATGCTATATGGCGATTGTCGCGCGCTCGAGCTCACGAGATATTCGACGGTACGACGACCCGACCTCTATTATATGCCCCGGTTCTTTATTTTTCTCTCTCTCTCTTTCTCTGTCTTTTAGCCTTTGAAACGCCGGTCGTCGTCGTCGTCTATTTTGCATCGACTACTTATATACTTTGTGTGTACTACCGTAGCTTCGACCACTACAACACCGCTCGACCTAGACGCGCGAGAGACGTAAATTTTAATTCCTAATTCTTCTCTCTCCCAGAACTTCGCGGCTAATGCATACTTTATTTAAAATTAAAGGTGAAATTAAGTAGAAAGAAATGAAAAAAAAAAAAGAACGAGCGAGCGAGTGCGAGGAGAGAAAAGTAGGAAGAAGAGCGAGGAGGACCATAAAATAAAGTCGACTGCTGGAAACGGCACGAAAAGGATGAAAATAAAGCAGCGCGAAATTTATTACATTTCCAGTGGCGCTGTTAAACTACCCTCTAGCTAGCTAGCTAGCGAGCGAGCGAGCTTGCAAGCAGTAGCATATAGTGGCGGCCGAGGAGAGAAACAGCTTTTCTTGGCGCCGACACAAGGAAGAGAGAGGAAGAGAGAAAGAGAGGAAAGCAAGTTGGCCTGGAATTGAGCACGCAGACCGTCTTATACCGAGAAAAGCTAGTAGGAGGTTATTTTCCTTCGACAAGGTTGTGTTTTTTTTTTTTTACTTTTATGCTTTTTATCCTTAAAAATCGACCGCGAGCGCGCGCGCGCGCAAGTCGTAAAGCATATATATTGTACGTTGTTACTCATGCGTGTGTGTGTCCGCGTTCAACGATTTTCCTTCGCCGGCAGGAGGAGGAGGAGGCTGGGGTATTATAACCTGGAGAAGAAGGAGAGAAATATCGGCTCTTTTTCTTTATTCATACGTATATTTATTGCAACCGATTCCCCCGAGCGCACGAACGATCCTCGTATTATTATGCATATAGTACAACAACCCTCTGTACATCGAGAGTTGGAGGGGAGCGACGAGAGAAAAAAAATATGTTTTCTTCGGTTTACCTTGCACCACATTGTATACAGACACGAGTCATCCGAGGTTGATGTAGTAGTTACGACAACAAACGATACATACCTGAAACACAAGGAAAAAAAGCACACAATTAGTATAAATGGCGTACGAAATCACGGGCTTAATAAATGATCGTCAATTTCTCATTTTGTGTATAAACCGAGAGCAGCGTTAGATGTATTTATAAAAAGCTCTCGCGCCCTCTTGAAGATACTTTTCTCTCGCGCACACAGGGTGCGTTCGGGCAGGCAAAAAAGATTGGGCGTTGGGAAAACTCGAGATTATATACAGATAGAGCGAGAAAGAGAAACACGCGCGCGGCAAAAGATACATCTCCTTCAATTAATTCCGAGAGGGGCCCCCTTTTAATTAAACGCCCGGCCCGTAAGTAGCATCAGCAGAAATCTCACACCTCAAATGTATACGCTGCTGTAGCTAGTAGTCGTTGACGTTTGACGTTCGCCGCGTTGAAAAAGAGAGAGAATGTAATGTATATACTTTTTCGCACTCCTCAAACCTGTTTTTCTCGTTTTTCCGCGCCTCTTTTTTAATTAATTAAGAAGCAACGAGACAGATCAAGAGTCGGTGGTTAAAAAAAAGCTCGACGGCACACGGGTGGCAGCAAGCGTGCAAGTTACCGGAAGGACGGACACTTTTGAGCGCGCGCGCGCGATTTCACCGCAAGGGATATTCGATTCTCAGCCGAGCGAGAGATTCCTCGCTCTCGATGCTGCTGCTGCTGCTGCTGCTACAGAGAAGTGCGTGCACGGAGAGCGAGTGGAGTAGCAGTAGTAGTCGGAGCTTTTGACGACTCAACGATTCCGATTCGATCACACGCTCGCCTCTCGTCGGGCGAGGCTACTGCTGCTGCCTCTCGGACGACTGGTCACGCGGCTCTCACTGAAATTTCCTCTCACTCAGTCACTCGCTCGCTCTCTCTCTCTCTCTCTCTCTCGCTATCCAAGTGTTACGTTTGCCAATTCGATAATGTATTTTCTCGCTCGTGAATATTACGAGTGTTGGCCGCCCTCGCCTGCATCTAGGCGCGCTTGCTTCATTCACACTTTCTCGTGTTTTTTTTCTTTTTCTTCTTCTTCTTCAGCTTTTTTCCCCGACAATCAAGGAAAAGCTAGCCAGCTGTAGAGTGGCAAAAAAAAAAACAAAATAAAATAAAAATCACGCACAAAGTGCAACAACCTTCCATCTCTGTAAAGGCCTAGCTAGCTATAGAGCTGGGCGCATGCTAATATTCGCACGCGCGAAGCTCTCGTGTCTATACGTGTGTTTCATTCATTTCTCGCGCGCGCCATGATGCTCGGAGAAGAAAGAAAGAGAGAGAGAGAGAGGAAGATAGAAAAATTTTCGTATGAAGCGCACATGTATAACTCGAGCCTCGGCATAGTAGTACAGCACTAGAAGCTTTTGTGTGTATACGCGTACTCAGACGCCTTCATATAGCTAGCTAGCTCGCGAGCTTCTTCTTCTTCTTCATGCAACTACTACTACTACTACTAGAGCTCGCTCAGCTCAGCTCCGCGCGCAGCGACAACAATAAGTCGAGTTAGACAAAACCTCGGGCTGCGCACGTGAAAATCGATTACAAGTTAGCGTGCTGCTGCTGCTGCTGCTGTCGGTGCGCTGTAGGCAGGTATATTATACGTACTGCCAGCAGTGCACCTTTGATTCAGCGAAATTCGAGAAGCTCCCATGCAAGCGCTACATAACACACACATACAGTCTATTGTTGCTGCGATGATGCCGGTGTGTATGGATGTATGTGTCTTCTTCTCTATTTTCTCCAACGACCGGGGATATACACATATACTTATACGTGCCGTAGTATGTACGCGGGCACGCAGACACACCGGCAAAAGGGGTCGTCGTCGTCGTCGTCGTCGGTGAAAGAATCTATCGAGAAATTCGAGATCCTCCTTCGAATTGGTATACTCTAGTGCTTTTTTTTATCTCTCTCTCTCTCTCTCTCTCTCTCTCTCTCTCTCTCTCTCTCTCTNGTATATGTACTTGTCCCATTGTTTTTTCAACTATATATATCTTTTAATTTCGTGCCTCTACTCGAATTTCGTTTCGGCATTGTTTCTCTCTCCTTCAATCCGTATAAAAAGGTATGCGCTTACCGGTTTCGCTTTCATTAACCGATAAGTTTCGTCGTAGTCGTAGTCGTCGTAGTAGTAGTAGTCATCGTCGTTGAGAGCTCAATCTTTTTCCTTTTCAGATCTCTCTCTTTACCCGTGCCCGCGNGAGGAGAAAAGCAGATTATAGGAGAGTAGTATCGCGCTGTAGTGCTTTTTTTTTCGCTGCGGTCACGTGAAATATATGTCCACGAAAGAGACAGCGAGAGTAAGTGAGTAGAGAGAGAGGGAGAGAAAAATTTTTCATTTTCTACCTCGTTTACTTTCGGAGCTCGAGCGCTAGGCTCCTGCTGCAGCTGTTGCTGCTGCGGGAAAAAAGCTCGACAGAAAGCTGCTCTCTCGCTCGAGCGCAAGATCATCCTCCGCTCTAATAGCGCATGATGGACTTACGAAGCGAATTGGATGAAAGATTTTCATCCCATACGGTAGAAGCAGCAGCAACAGAAAGTATATAATATATATCTGTGTATAGGGAGAATACATAACATCGAAGAAAGAGAGAAAAAAAATTTCGTCTTCTTTTCATTTATTTATCCTCTTCGTTTTTTTCTTACCAACCTTATACTTCGAGGGAAAAAAGTGTTCTTTTAGCCCTCGCGATTTTTCGTGGCAGCGGCAGAAACGAAAATTTATGAATTATAATATACACGGGGTACGGTACGGTATAGTGTAGTAGTAGCGCACGAGTCGAGCGCTGCACGCGACCGAACGTGAAATTCTCACTGTTACACGCGCGCGTACGAGCTCTTGAAGGTAGCAAAGCGAGACAACGAGATGAGCCTGGCTGTGTGTATACATATAAGTGTATACGTGCGAATGCACGAGGTCAAGTAAAGAAAAAAAAAAAAAAGAAGGAGAGAAACTAGAGAGAAAGAGAGACGGAAAAGTCAAGACGACGCTCGTGTGTGCCAATGTGGTACACACGGGTTTACATTCATATTTTTTTCTTCTCTCTCTCTCTCTACTTTACGCTGCAGCTAGCTAGCTTTGAGTCGACGTGCTGCTGCACATACACAGAGAGCAGTCGCTATATGGTAAGAAAGAGACACGGTATACGACGACGGAGGATGGGAGAGAGAAGCGCGAAAGAGAAACGAATGAAAGAAAGAAATTTTGCCGGGAGCGAAAAACCGTCGCGCGTATATACGTACGTATGTCCCCGCGTACATAAAACGTAAGACAGCAGAGACACATACACACACATACATCTTATTCATGCAGTGCAACGCTCCGCGCGCAGTAAGCGCGGCCCACGATAGTATATACTGTCTCGCGCGAGCGCAAAAGCTTGTATATATAATGCACAAATATTTTTTTTCTACCTTTTTGCTTATACTTCTCTCTATCTCTATCTTTCCGTCTCTCACTCTGGTCTCTCTCACTCTTATCTATGTAACGTAGCAAGCAGCACGTGTTTGCATGTGTATGAGCGTCGTTGTTGCGTTATATACTCCATGAATTTCCATGAGCATATAAGCGAAACATTTATTTGCGAAATTTATTTTTAGAAAACTTCTGGTAGATTCTGTTGTGTGTATGTACAAAACGCTTGTGTCGCATTCGCACAAACACAAAGGTACTACTGCGTACTTACGCGGGAGCAGCAGCAAAAAACATCTCGATAATCTCGAGACACTCAGAAGCGAAACGTTAACGTAAAGAGCTCCGGCTACGAGAACGAGGTAAATTTACGTGCGGATATAATATATATTTTCGCGAGCGCAGCCAATTCGAGTAGCAGCGAGCACGCCTCTATGCTACGTATACGTAACGAGCGGCGCATCTCGGGCACGCCGGGGATAATGTATACGTCAACGAATAAATTTCATATACATTAAAAGCCTCCTTCATTTCTTTCCTCATTTCCCAAAATTATGCACATTAAACATATACACGAGCTGATATATATATTTAACGTATTATGCGAATCGCGTAAAGCGCGCACGTACACAGACGGCCGGAGGACGCAATTTGCGAGCTTACAGCCGCGTTGTACCGAAGCACACGAGAAGCAGCAGCAGCACAGTTAATAAAATCAAGCCTCTCCCAATTTTTTTTTTGCGCTGGGTTTAGGCTTTTAAGTATTCCGGAGAGCGCGCGCACGTGTAAACTGCCGCCGCCGTCGCATATATGCAAGCGAGGTACATGCGTGCGCGATTGTCGCAACGCGCGTCGGCTCATTAACCGCATAATTATTTCGACGCAGTAATTTTGTACGCCGCGCGCGATTTCATAAAATAATACACGCGCAACGAACGTTTAAAATGTCCATTCTTTTTTGCATATCATCACGAATTATATGTAACGCACGATGGCACGTGTGTGCACGCACGCTGCACAGCACATTTATATATTATCCTCGCGCTGACGGATGTACGTATGGTAAAATTCAATTTCGAATCGTCAAACGTTTGAAATTCCGCAAGATTCTGAAATTTACAAGATTCAGAGCTTGCACGCGCCTTTCCCTCCCCTCCCCCGTCGATTTTCATTATAATACATTTCGCCGGGCGTCGCGTATACGCGTGTCGCTTGCGCGTGAGTAGTCGTCGTCGTCGTCGTCGTCTCGACTCGAAGCTTGCGGAGGGCGCGCGCAAAACTACGACTGTACCCTAGGCCGCCGCCGCGTCACCCGAGCTTTAAAGCTCTGAACGCGTTTGTATATATGGAGCGTATTGCACACACACTTGCACACGCAGCCAGAGCTAGGGCACACATAGACACGACGACGACGACGACTGAGGGAAAGACCGGAAAAGGAAAAGTACGCGGCTGTTGCATTCCTCGCGCGCCCTGGAACTCGAGGAATTTACGCGGGTAGACGAGAGAGAGTCCTCTTCACTCTCTTTCCCTTTATACACGCACTTTTGACTTCATATGTACGTATATAAATGTACGAGTGCCTTCGCGGATGAGGAAATGAAATATACGATATATCTTATATTATTTATCCGACTTTCGAGGATTGAAAATGTGCCCTGAGAAAAAATTTTCGCATTCCACCACCAAAGCGACAATTGCGCAGCCAGCAGAGCTTATGCACACGCAACGCAAATAAATGTCGAGCTGGCCCTCCGTTTGGGCAACTGCGGCGGCGTCGAGGGGGTATATATAGGTACGCGAGGTATATAATCAAGAGCGCTCAGACGGCCAACAACAATCGAGCTCACACACACAGTCCTGTATAATACAATGTATAAGGTAAAAACACTCGATTTTACATATTGACACCCATATATACGTAGAAGCGCGCGAGCACGCACGCACACGTGTGCGCGCGTCCCTCGATGTAATTAGCCTTGCGGCTCGTGGGCGCTACTGTTATTATATAGCTCGAGCCGAGCGAGCAAGCGCCGGGGCAATTATTTACCTTTCAAGCGCCGCCTCGCTGCACAAGTCACGTGTGTATGTGTGCGCGCGCGCGAGGACCCGATACATCATAAATACATACACGTGCTTTATATATGTATGTGCGTGTGTGTATGGGGACGAAACGTGATCAATGGTTGCACAAACTGTTGGGCTATGTAAAAGATCAATTACAATCAACTCAGGCCGGAGCTGCTGCCGCTGCGTATCGGTATGCGCGCGAGATAGCAGCAGTAGTAATGCTGATATAAGGGTACATTCAATGATACATTTCGAGGCGTCATTTATTTTATTTCTACAGAGAGAGAAACGCGTATTTTTCGGCTCGCTGGAAATTAGCTGCTACGCAGCTCCTGCTGCCTTTGACGAGATCGCAGCTAGACAGCAGTTCGCGCGACGCACGACGAGCTTTACTGCGAGCTTGCAATATATCTATACATCGGTACGCACGCATCGATCTTCTTCGCTCTTCTCTTTTTCTTCCTTTTTTTGCTTTCTCTCTCTTTCTTTCTCTCTGTGATACGCATGTCGTACTCTACCGTGCGAGCTACGCATGCCATGCGTACAAGTATAGATACGCTAACGCGCGGCAGCAACGGGTCTTGCCAAAATTTTAGTATTCCACGCGTACACAGGCAGCAGCAGCCCTGTGCGTTAACCCCGTATATACCTTCGCAGAGGCATAGGCAGAGGCAGCAGCAGCAACGTTGGAAAACGTGTTCTGCATGCGCCTATATACGGCATCATCCTCTCTTTCTCTCTAGATATATACGCAGGCAGCAGCAGCTACAATGGCGTGGGAGGAGTCCATAATTGTAGATTCAAAGGATATAATTCGGAAGAAAGCAGCAACAGCAGGAACCCCTCTCTCTATACCTCACTCTTATGCTGGATCTCTCTCTCTCGCTCGCTCTCCTCTCTCATGGGGGTTCTACGATTGCACAAGGGGCTGATGTTGCCGTTGTATCTACTACTAGTACTAGTACCTATACTCTCTGCCTCTGTCTGTCTGTGTGTGTACATGCCAACCCTCCATTCTCTCTCTCTTTTAGTTTTTCTTTCCTCCTCTTTTCGCTTGTCTCTCGGCTCTAGCCTTCTCTGTCTCGTAACGAAGTGAAAATTGCCAAAACCGATTTTTTTGCTCCCCCTCCGCGCGACAAGAACAAATACACTACTACGCGTGCACTACCGCACTCCGCGTTGAGACGTCTTTTTGCTAGCTGTACTTGTGCCGTTGCGACAAAGAGAGAGAGAGAGAGAGAGAGAGAGAGAGAGAGAGAAAGACAGAAGGACAGAGACGGAGAATAGTTTGAAGTATTCCTGCGAGGG
Source organism: Trichogramma evanescens (assembly GCA_902732785.1). Classification (NCBI taxonomy): domain Eukaryota; kingdom Metazoa; phylum Arthropoda; class Insecta; order Hymenoptera; family Trichogrammatidae; genus Trichogramma; species Trichogramma evanescens. Next base: position 43,912 of record CACVKI010146282.1, read on the forward strand.
TAAGAGCTCGCCCGAAGCTCATAGCACACACAGGCCATAGTTCGTGCGGAAGTACCCTTTTCCGGATTACTAATTCGCAAATCACGTCGATCGAGTTGACGGTATCTAACGTCGAGCTTCGTAGCTCGTCGTCGAAAGTAACGTATGGACTTAAGCGCGCGCACACACGTATATAAAGCCTGCTGCTGCGAAAAAGGGCGAGCTCGAGCGACAAGAAGCGAGAGAGAGTACGTATAGAGAACGACAGTATGTTGATTTCAGGATTATCTCTAGTCTCTCATTCTTGACGGGAGCATAAAGAAAATCGACTGCTACATATATATAGAGGGGTGTATTGGACACTTGGGAGCTTCGAGACCCGGGGACGACCCGCTGCTGCCACGCACGTTTTTCGGCATCGCAAGCTCTCTCATACATGTAGGAAGAAAAAAGTGGAGAAGCTTTTTTCTTGAGCGCATTTTACACCGTTCGACTGTACGTTTTTAAAAATTAAACTCGAGAGACAGATATAGGGACAGAGACGCAGAGGGAAAGTGTTGCTATTCGCGCGCGCGCGCAAAGTTGGATACGGTATAACGCATTATAACGATAAAGTTCTGCTTTGTCAGGAGCAGATATATAACGCGCGTCTACGTGTATGCACGTGTCTGTGCGTGTGTGTGCACGAGGCCGTGTCGATGTCGCGCAGAGTACGCAGACCGAGAGAGACACACACACACACACACAGACACAAGAAACGCGATACGGGAATTTCGATTAACGCCTGGCTTGAAACGGGATATAGGCGTACCATACACACACATATATACACGGTACGGATCTTGATTTCGCAGTACTCGCAGTAGTCTATATACGTAGGTATACGGTACGTATACTTGCCAGTACGCACGAGGCGCACAATAATACGAAGCAGCAGCACGCGCATATGCACATACCATTGCACTGACTCCTGAAATTCCTATACCGCGCGCAGCGCAGCACACGACGCACACACGTGTGCATATAATGTCTGTGTGTGTGTGTGTGTACGTATTCAACTCTGCGCTCTGTGCTCGCGCGCTAATGTGGTACAAAAGCGCTCGGCAAAGCGTTATGCGATACTATATCAAAGTGGATCGCTGCTCTGCGTCGCTCTCTGTCGTTGCTGCAGTCTGCCCGCGTGTATTATTACACCTGCAGCAGCAGCAGCAGCGGCAGCAAGCAACAAGCAACAAGCGAGCGAAAGATTAACTCGATTATAAACGGCTCCGGAATCGCTCGAGCTATATATGCATGACTGGATAGATCGTGTCTGAGCCTATATATAATGTCAACTCGAGCGAAAAAATTTTCCGTTAAAATAGGATAATGTATATTATATTTATAAGCCCGAAGAGAAGAGCTGACCGGACACAATTTTAGTACAAGGCAACAACAAGATTATACGACGATGATCAACGTCTCGAAGCTATATTATATATTAGGACGAGTCATGGGCACATAAATTTTCCAAAACTGGCTTATACATAGTTATATAATTCCGCGACGCGCGCACGACTTCTCCGTATATAGCCAAGAGCCACAAGAGCGCGTCGAGGCTCTTAAAAGTTTTTAAAATTATATAGATATAATGAGCGCGACAACAACGAAGAAGTACACCGAGAGAAGAATTGCGGGGTTCTGCGACGACGACGACGACGACGACCGTGTGCTGCTGCTGCTGCTGCACGGGGCACGCGGACCGGTACTAATATAAGGAGTCACGAAACAAGCTGTCGCATCAGCGTCATCTTAATTTTTGCGAGTGGAGCAGAGGCAGCAGCAGCAGCAGTTTCTCACAGCAGCGGCAGCGTTGTACATTTATACTGTAGCTCGCGATTTCCCAGCAGAATAGCGGCAAAACTCGCCTCCTGATATTCATCTTATTTTCTGCTTTGTTTTCATTCTCTCTCTCTCTCTCTCTCTATCTCTTCTCTCCGCGAGAGATAGAACTGGCCTTTTATATAAAACGTGCCTCTTTTACTATATATATCTCATTCTCTCTTTCTCGAGATTCTTCTTCTTATTTTCTTGACCATTAAAGTACAAAGTGCAACGGCACGACACGTCCGCGCGCGCGCGCGCGTGCAATTGTGAATTTTCCCTCCGTATATACTCGCTTAGTTATATTCTCTCCGCGAAACAGAAAGAGAGAGATTGGCTCGATTTCATACCGCCCGAAAGAGAGAGATGCGAATATCGTATCGCGAGGCACACTCGAGGAAAATCGCCCACAGACAGAGAGCAGCAGCAGCAGCAGCATAAATGCATTTTCGATAGATGTTGATGTCGAGTTAATTTGATTAAATTCCCTGGCTGGCAGCGAGCCTATATAACGTAGGCATCGTGTACGAACGACTACACACACAGTACAGAAGCGGATCATTATTCGACATTCAAGAGAGTCGAGCGGAGATATAGCAGAGAGAGGAAGTAACGCTACATAGCACTTATAATGGGGACACACGAAGGGGGTTAACCAGTATTGATAATAGCTGCCGATTTAAATATTCATGCATCGCAGGACTCGAGCGCACCACGCGACATGTTATATATTGTTGTGTGTGTGTGTGTGTGTGTGCGCGTGTGTATTATATAGTCGAGTTTTACCCGCGCTCGCGCGACGTCGCGCTGATGATGCAATACACGGAGTTCGCTGCTCGTGGGCAGAAAAAAAGGGTGGATTTTTCATCTTCTTTTTTTTTTTATTTCATCGTCTCGTTATACATCCATATAGATATATAGGCGGTAGTAAAGGCACTTCGAGTCGTGAATATAGACAACGAAAAAGGATTATCTCTTTCATTCGCGACGATTATGCCATTCTATATCCAATTAAGTATACTACTCGGGCTCGCGCGCGAATTCAAGGCGTAGCTGCGTGCGTACCACTGCAGCTCCGGGGCACAACGTGAGCTATTATAATAGTTTTCGAACGCGAGTTCACGCATACACACAACGCGCTACGCTATACAACAGTAGTAGTTCATCGAACTCGTTGTTTTCTACTCCTCTCTCTGTTGTGTGTTTATATATAATACTCTCCATCTCTCTCACTCTCTGCTGCTGGCTTTGACTTTATAGCCGGTGAGTTTCGCGCGCGATGTGTATATCGCTCGCTCGCCAGAAGAGTCAGTGGCAGTATCTATTTCTAGAAGCCTTAAAAGCTTTTTTTTCGCCCCGATGCTGTGTGTATGTGTGTGTGTGTATGTAAAAGTGTACAGTACGCGCTCGCTACAACGTTATAAATAATCCAATTTGAGATGTGCTCCGAAAGAGAGAGAGAGAGAGAGAGAGAGAGCTTGCATTTGCCTATACACAAGCGCGTCGCGATCGTATACGCATTTATAGATGTATACGTCTCTATATTTCAATCGTCGCCGAAACGATGGACAAATTTGAGTATAAAAAAAAAAGTAGAGTAATGGATTTTTCCAAAGTGAAAATAGTCGTTTACACGTATGCGGGTATATAGCAGATATATAAATGTAAAAGTCATCGAGCGCGGCGAATATGTGCGAACATATCCATATAACTTTATACCGTATATACGTTTGGACACGACCACTGCCGGCGCGACGTGCAGCATCCCTCGCGCAGTTATATAGAAAGTTAATTCGAACTCGCCCTCGTCGTCGCATCGCGTCGTAAAGGATTAGTATTAACCAAAACGCGTACAATATCGGGAGGAGGAGGAGCTCGGGGGGACGACGACGGTCGTCGACGAGTATTTTCATTGTTTTCTCGCGTTGATACAGGCGCACGAGTGAAAATTTCGTTTTTCGCAGTACACGCGCGCGCGCACGGGGCGAGCCCTTTTGTGCGTAGGTGTATAGTGCACACACACTCGTGCTCTGGCCATATATAGGATCTAGAATGAAATCAAGAGTACGCGCGACGCACTACTGCCGCTGTGTATACAGGTGTGTGGACAGTGTGCCTCGACGTACAACAATGTCAACCCCGGAAGACTTAGAAAGGACACGTGTACAACTATAGATATATATTTGACAAAAGCCGACAGCAGAGAGAGAGAGAGAGAGAGAGAGAGAGAGAGAGAGAAAGGCGCAGTGATACAGCATCAGCAGCAGAGCGAGGGCGGCACGGTGGATGGCAGCAGCAGCATAATAGAAGCCTCGCAAATTAATCGAGGAAAGGAAGGAACATTGGCGCGCAGATATATATACAGACCGGGGGGACGACGACGACGACGACGACTCATGCCGTCGCGTCGCCCGCGCGCACGAACTGTACCGATCTAAATTCAATTATTTATTTGAGGCCTAGGACCTATGACTATGCAGTGCGTATATATAAACGCACTCAGTTTAACAACGCTCGGTTGCTGCTGCCGCTGCGTCAAGAGTAATGCCTATATACAATATATCCTCGTCGTCGCCGTAGTCTGTATACGCACGATCTAATAGCAATTATACACAAACTTGCGAAGATACTTCCCTCCGCGTATTTCGTACATAGCTCGAGCAAGGAGGACGGAACTGCGTGCTTTAAAATATGTCGGCTTCTTGCTCTCTAGTATTATGTGTTATAGATAATGCGGATGCTGCTCTTTGCTCTACGATACATCAAGTGTACAGCTGCTGTATATATAACTCTCGTCGTCGCGATGCTTTTTACTTTTGCATTTCTCCGGCGGTGCAAATGATAACGCTGTCTGATGCTGCTGCCTTGTGACGTATTACATTTATAATAATACGGGGCGAATGCTTCGCGCGCGCTCGACTCGCGGACGAAAAAATAAACGCTTTAATTAAATTCTTGATGTTTGTACATGCATAACCGCGGCATTTAGTACAAAAGAGAATTTTACCTTTTGTTTCTACTACTACGGGGTTTTTTTTCCTTTTTTTTTTGGGTGCACGGGACTCTGATGCCGCTGCTGCTAGCGCAAAAAGTAAATCACCAAGAGAGAGAGAAGCGCGTACACGCGTTGCGCGTGATGGTTAATTAACAAAACGTTCAAACCACTCAGACAAATGAAATAAATCCCTCTCTCGGTTTTCTGGTACATTTTCCTCTCTCTTCTCTTCTCTTCTCTTCTCTTCTCTCTCTCTTTCTATTTCAGCGCGCGCGCGCGCGCGTGCGGATGTATGGGAAATAAATTCCATATATCGCCTCCTCTCGAATCCGGGGTCGACGACGACGACGACGTGCGCTGCCACAGAAGAGACTCGGAAACGTTATAAACCCCGCGCTCTCTGTATACGTATAGAGAAAAAAAAAGCATATCCGTCAATTTGTCCATCAGAATTTACAGCGTGCCGTGGACGTATAAATATCTTGCGCTTTGTATAAATTATCGCCAACTAGAGTACGAGTACTCTCGCTCGAGATTGCATACGTACGTGTCGAATGTAGGCACGCGTTTGTGCGGGTACCTCTCGAGTTAAAAATTTATTTATTTTTTTTCAAGTGCCCCAACGCGCACGAGAAGTAATTTGAACGTCATCGTTTCTCATGCTGGCGACTGTATAGCTGTCCATTGTTTTTTATTATTTCAGAAATCAGTTTTTCAAATAGTTTTCAACTCTTATATTATACGCCCGCAGTGTAACGTTATAAACGAGTTCGTATAATTTAATAATGCGGACAACGGGATGTGTGTGCGAATCAATATTTGCCGCCTAGCCCCGGTCCTCGATAAATTCAAGTACGCATCAAAAATAATATACAACGACGACGACGACGACGACGACGACGACGAGAGAAGAAAAACAATCGACGGTCGTGTCCAATTTCTTGATCATCGTCGTCGCATAGGCAGCACTCGACCCTTCTGATAAAGAGGCCATTTCTCAGAAACGTGCCTATGACACACGGATCAGCATTTGTATAACACATAACAATATAACCGCCTCGCATCACGCAGGCAACGCGAAAACGACGACGACCACCTTGGAGGAGCACGTCATTAATCATAATGAGACGACCTCCTCCTCCTCCTCCTCCTCCTTCTCCTCGTTTTTCGGTTTACGTCTGTCTCTCTGCTTCTCTATCTCTTGGCGTCTTCCGTATTGTAAATTTCATCTTCACACATAGCAGCAGAGCAACAGCAGATATAGAAGAGAAAGATCTCATTCTCGTTGCAGAACGAGGCTGCTGCTGCTGCTGCTGCTGCTGCTACTGCTGCGTCGCGAGCACATCCGTACACCTGTTTCTCCCTTGCGTTATGTGTACGCATATAATGCGCCTCTACGAAGGTATTTGCACGATGCAAATAAATCATCCTTTGATAACGAGACTCGAGCTCTCTGCTCTCGTTCTCTCTTTTGCACCACGCGCGGGCATATACGTATACATAAACTTGCAACGCTGCTGCTGCTGCTGGGTTGGCTTAAATCCAAAAAACGCTGCCTAAGGTCCGCGAAGTTAGTGGTGTGTTTGTATGCATATACACACACATACACATACACCTTATAAGAAGGTGGAGAAGAGCCTCTCTCTTTTACAAGAGAAGATGAAACGACGAAAAGTTTCACGCCGGATCCAGCTCTCTTCCCTCTTCCCCTCCTTCTCTCCCTGTCTTCCGAGCTAATTTGCCTTTATGGCTTTTATTTCGCCAACTAGTTTGGGTTAACTTTACGAGGCTGCAGCAGCAGCACCTTAAGGTATACGAGAGCGAGAGAGCAGAGTGTGAGTGAGCCTAGAACGAAGAAAGAATAAGAAGAGATTATCCTCATCCTCGGCGCGCGGAGGCTCTCCTCGCGATGATGTCTTCTTTTTTACGACTCTAAACGACGCTCATTGTAGCCGACTTTTATACATGTATAGTCGCTGCTGCTGCTGCAAAGCTCGCGGAGACTAATGATAAATCGTTAGAGGCGCGCGCGCGCGAGCGAGCGGGGGAGTGTTCGCAGGAGGTGAAATTAATGGATTGTGTATAACTACACATTGGCACAAGGTGTACGGTGTATAGAAGACGGAAAAAAGAGCCGCTAATGAATACAGCAATAGGCTTATATGCATATAACGAGAATTAGATGGCGATGGTATTTTGGCGGCCCGACGCAAAAGAAGAGAGAGAGAAAAAAATCCATTTAATAATAATGATACCGCTGGAATATTTGTGTACGTCTGCTTCTCGTTGAAGAAGCGAATTATATTCAATAAAATGTCTACGAGGCACCTGCGTATTAATAATAACTGATACAGCCGCTCATAAGATCGATTAACGATTAAATTCAACTTACTTAGGATTCGCCGCTACGTACGATACGGTATCGTTACTTATGGTTGAATGTACAGACACACACGCACGTATATTCCATCACACATGCGTTATAAAGATCGATCCGCGGAGTATCGACGTTTTATATCGCATATTAACGAATAAATGAACGACGGTATGTATACGCGAGGGCAAATACGTACGTGCAGTACCAACAATCGAATCGTCAAACGAGACGAGAAATGAAAATAATGATGAAATAAAAAAAAAGAAAGGCTCTCTCTCGCTCTCGCGCGTACACTGCACACATATACCGGTGCGCATACGTATAAATGCGTTTTATAATACTGGTCAGTGTCGCGCCCGCGCGCACAAAGAGAGAAAGAGCTATATATATATGCGAGTGCAAACAACAAAGAGTGGCCGAACGAGGTAGGTAGAGGAGCGACGACGACGACGACGACTACATACGCGTGCGTGCACCCATATCTATATAGATTATTCATGAAAAGCAATTGGAGCCATTAGAGCGCGTCGCCATTCGATTATATTTCCCTCTTTCCTCTTTCCTCTTTCGCTCTCTCTACTATGTCTGCCCTGAGCCGCGAACATAAAAGAGTATTGATGCACGCACATATACCGGTATATATATGCCGGACGACGAGTACCATGTGCCCGGCCTGCATAGACATATACACTTATGCAGCAGCACGCGCGCGTACTCGCTTCGGCAAAAGGTAAACGAGATAGAAAATCAGGCACGCAGGAGAGAGAGCAATACATAAATACGCGTACGCATAGGCGATCGATACGCGTCGATAATCATAAGTTATACTTTATATATACGCATACATTTAATGCATCCAACTAATTATTCATGCTCGAGCCATATTTGCGAACAGTAACAGAAGCTCGTCACACACGCACGAAATCACGATGATGATCATCGCCGCGCGCCGGAAACAATGTGATTATTTCGCGCTGCGTGCACGAGTATCGGTATATATTGTATAATATTGACAACAGCCGTATCGTATGATATAATTTCCAAGTGCTGTGTGTACGAGCCACGCGAGTTTAACGTGCCCGTCGCGCCATCGCGCGCACGCACTATCGTAAATACGCCTGTGATGCGTTGTTAATCGACGCCTCATCAGCGACCGGCGAATTTTCCTGACTTTTTTTCGCGTGTAGCAGCTATAGCTACGATGCTGCTGCTGCTGTTTACGTTCTCGTGTGCAGCCCCGATACAAATTCACCCACGCGCGCGTGTGTGTGTATGTGTTGTCTCTGCGCTGTATACAGCTAGCTCTACAGCAGCAGCGTATATACATAAGAGCTCATATGTGCGTAAGCTCTTGCTGCGTAAATACACGCGTACCTATACCTATACAGAGAGTAGCAGCAGCAGCGACAGACGCGTGAGAGAGGGTCCGCCTTTATATGTAAATTAAACTGGGCAAGAGAGAGGACTTGATAATAAATTACTGTGCACGCGTACATATATATGTGTACGAGGTTGAAGCTAGCATAGCGAGACCTGCAAATCACACTCGAGAGCATTGATATATATAGAGAGAGAGTAAATATTCCTTCGTATAGCCCTTTTTTTGCGAAATTTGCTTCGCTGCAAGCTTCTCCCCTTTACGATATGGAACTAAATAAAAGATCTTCGCTTTTTTTTATTTTTTAATCCAACCGACCGTGTGTAGGTACGAGTGGAAAATATCTATAATTGCCGCTGATGAAGCTGTGATATAAATGCAATTTCGAGCTCGTGCAACTCAATATATATAACCGCAGCGGTATATACATACATAAAAGCGTCGATCATATAGCAACTTACATCTATAACGTTAGTTTGAATTTCAAATATTTACCCTCGCCGTTTGTTCGCGCTCGTCGTCGTCGTAGAGTAGACTCACTCTCATACTCGCGGTAAAGCCCGGGCCCCGCGCGTAGAGTACCGAAAAGTCATTATAATTTTTTCTCTGACTTGATGTAATTTTACGAATATATTAGACATTTGCGTATACGTATGTACGTGTGTGTTTGATGTGCTCTCTTAGCGAGCTCAAATCCCGAAAATTTACCGTACGCTGCATATATAACGCGCAGGAGAGAAACGAGATTCCGGAAACAGTTAGGATAAATTTGCACACGTATAAATATATAATATTATATATAGAGGCCGCGTCGATGATACGTTCGCGGGCGTTTAAAAAATTTTCGCCGGCTCCACTCCGCAGCGATATTATTATTATATTATTTTAAATAAAAGTACACGGCGTAATGCCTCTTGCATACATATACTATATACATTTTGAGAGGCGCGCGCGTGAACGTCTGCGGCTGTGTCTGCGGTATGCTGCTGCTGCTGCTGCTATCATAAAACGACGTATAACTGTTCACATCTCGCCGTTACATCGTAATACACGTAATCTCTCGATATTATACGCGTTTATATGCATTCGTTTATTATTATACACGTAGCGAAGAATATCTTCTCTCTCTCTCTCTCGCGCTATTTAGAGCCTATGCCGCTGTATATTATAGGCTCGAGTAGTCTATCATCGTGCATACATAAACGCGCGCGCGGGCGAACTTCATTGTTATGCGTGTCGCCCATACATCATATCGAGCCGCATATTCAATTTTTCGCAGTACAGCTTTTATAAACTCTTTGCGGACTCGCGACGCCGGGGTTATAAAATAATTTTTGCCGCGTCGTCGTCGTCGTCGTCGTCGGCAATTAACCGCCGCGAAATATTTCCCACACAGTACATACGTACAGACACTCTTGTCGAGAGGACGAGACAGAGTAGAGAAAGAGAGGGCGAACACAGGCACAGGATATTGGAAAAGACGATACAATGCCGAAGCGCATACTTCCTCTCTCTCGTTGGTGTGCTCTCGGGATCGAACCCAGAGAAGGAAGTGCAAGTAGGTATATAGAACTAGTGCTGTATACTATACACACGAGCAGCTGGGGAAGAGAGTGTATTATGACACCAGCAGTGATTGCTTCTCGGTTTATTTATTTATTTTTTTACTCCTTTTCTCTTCTCTCCTCTTTTTTTTTCTCTCTGCCGAGTGAAAGAGCTAGTGAGCGAGAGACGTATACACTGCACACACAACGGGATAAATGAAGTGCAAATATAACCCCCCACCCATGCACCCCCGCGTCATACACGCGAAGAGTGTATATAGCGCAGCAGTTCCTACGGTAAAGAAAATAAAAGGCTTTAATTAAATCCCGGACCGACCGCACGACGGCGCATCTATATAGTTATATTCCGCAGCTCTCGCGGAGCAGATGGATAAACACGCGCCATAAATGCAGGTCAAGACGTGTAGAGCTCGCGCGCTTTTATATAATTGGCGCGAAAAACGGATCCTCGCGAGACTGGCATACATGTATAAATTTTAAGAATCGCGCGTCGACAACAATAATTCCGGTATATTAACGCTCCAGAGCCAGCCAGAGAGAGAGAGAGAGAGAGAGAGGAAAGCCGCCGCCACTGTTTAATTTCATATGCGTCTGATAAAGCCTCTTGAGAGTAAAGCGTTATATACAACAAGCAGTCGTCGTCGTCCTGCACGGGGCATCGCAGCATCTCGGCAGCAGCAGCAGCAGCAGCAGCGAGTAATTTCCGCGAATCTTCTTGGCCTGAACGTGCTTCATTTGCACACGCAAACTTATTCTAATATGATGTATACCATAGCACCTTTCGGCTTGGCGTATGGCATTATAATATATACACTGAATAATTTCCCTGAGACTCGACTCTTCTACTACTACTACCACTACTACGACGTACGTATAACCAACCCCCCC
>CACVKI010146282.1:54969-70040 GCA_902732785.1 Trichogramma evanescens
CCCCACGCAGCGGGGGCAGTACAAACGCTGCGCGATGCAGTGTGTGTAAATTCGATCACGAAAATAATAAAGTACGTGTGTTTAATGTGTAAAGCCCGGATCCAATTAAGGGAAAAACTTTTTCCAGAGAGAGAGGTCGAGAGGTAAACAATAATAATAACGGGGAAAACGAAGGATTTCGAGGAATACAACATAAAAAAGCAAATAATAATGATGATGATAAAAATTGACGATTCGACCGAGGGTCAATCACCGAATGGCAGTACTGCGGAGCTGCGAGAGAGACTTCATTTCTCATGATGCTAACACCGTTAAAATCCGAATCAATTTCACGTTACGTATACGCCAACCGACAGTGTAAATCGAATCGGATTCGCTTCAACTTTTCCGCGATTTATTTATCAGTTATGTACACTAGGCGCACAAAATATATATATCATGCTGTATGTATACACTTGTGCTATATATATATACAACAGCGTTGTACAATAGACAGAGAGAGGAAGAGGGCGAGCTGCTCCCTCTCAAGGGGGGAGGGGGTTGTGTTTGGCAGAAAAGAGAAGCCTTGAAAAGGTAAACTCTTGAAGCCGCCCACGTGTACATTTACCTTTAGGCCTTTTTCCCTCTATTTTCTGATTCAATTATTCACAAGAATACCCCCGTCGCGCAATGGTGCTCCTCTCTCTCTCTCTCTCTTATCTCTTCTGTCTCGCGTTTTAACCTGTGCCGAAGCCGCCTCCGACGCCGCCACCACCCGACAGTATCTATATGGGAAAGATGTATCTATATACGCTTGTATATCTCTCCTATACACGCTCTTTTACGTAAAGTTTGTGTGTTTTAATTTTTCCTCGCATGCATACTTTAAAGGATGACTCTCTTTCTTTCTCTCTCTCGTTCGCGATTGTGCTGCCAAAGATTGAAAGAAACGCCACGTCGACTCTATTATTCATTGAACTTTTTGCTGTCTCCCCTATGATTTTACCTGGGAAAGAGATACCCATTCCATTAGTCTCTCTCTCTCTCTCTCTCATCTCTCTATCTCGCGAGTTCGAGAAAAATCGACAAGATTAATCACCGGAGAGCACCGGGATATTGCAAATAAAAGCGGATGAGAGAGTTTTCCACGACCATTCGCATAAACATCAATTTTCCTCCTCCTGCCGGTGCTGCTGCTGTGTTAATATGCAGCGCTGTGCTCGGCTACGGAATATACTCATTGAATTTTCAGCAGAAATCAGAATAGGTATTGACTATGAAATAGAAAAACGAAAACAAAAAAAAAGGGTATAATAATACAAGACAAAACACTCGAGAGCTGAAGGGAAAACACGACTTGGCTTTTAGCTACTTTTAGCGCATCGTCAAGTGCTGCCGAGAGGGAGATAGAAATTAAAAGTCCATGCCCGGCCGGCACGCGAGGCGCGCAGGTGAATTTACAGCAGGCAAACACAGAGACAGCAGAGCTCGGTGTGCCGAGCGTCCGAAGCGCATCGGAGGCACAGACAGAGATATAAAAATACTACTACTACTCCTATTCTCCCGCGTGTATACGCGCGCATCGGAGATAAGATAATATCGGAGTTGAGATTACGTCGCGCCTAGTCACCGAAAAATGAATGAAAAAAATAAAAATAAAAACCTCAAACGTGAGAGACCATCATACGAGATTCACATGTATAATAACTCCGTAATAAAACGTGCATATAATTTACGATATAAGTAAGAGGATGTTACAGCGTATAGTATCAAACACATACACACACACAGGTGCAATGGTTATAACAAAGCTTTCTTTCATACACTTTTTTCCGCTTTCGTTTGTGCGCACTTTGTGCTACGGCTGCAGCGAGCGCAAATGCCGGAAGAGTAGTGTTTAACGCTTTCTCGAGCGTGGCAGCGAGTCGTCGTCGTCGTCGTCGTATACATCAACGACCCGAGAGTAACAGAGACACAACGACGCGATGCTGCCACCGCGGGATTTCCAAAACAAAAAAAGAGGTGGATAGAAAAAAGATGCAATTGTGGGATAAAAATATCGGCAAATCATCGTGTGGTTTTATGCAACTTTAGAAGAAGCAATGAATTGCAAAAATACAAGGCTCTCGAATATCGATAATCAATTGTAATTAATTGTAACATTTTGCAAATTCAGTCCAAAGTCGCGCGTCTCTTTGCTTTTTGCAGACAGTATATTATCGTACACACTAAAGTTTTCATATATGAACTGCGTACCTCGAGCTTTCTGCGTGCTCGCCGGCAAAAGCTCGTCAAAAGGTTATCGCGCTCTCCCCGAGCTCGTATACACGTACATATACGGCGAGAAATAGGTAATTGCGAGGTACACATATATAACCATCTCTCACTGCGTCGAGATAGAGAGCTAGAAGTCCTCCGCCGCGGCGCATGGTTATCATTCGCGCGTCGTCGTCGTCGTTCTCTGCTCTCATTCAACTCGCGTACGCGAGAGCATCGTACACCTATACATATATAACACACGCGCGTGTGTATGCGAGCACCGGAGAGAGTAATATATCGACAACAAACGCGAGGCTTTATCACCGCGCGCGCGCGAGCAAGAGGCACCTTCGTCGTACGTTATTATATGACGTGACGCGCGTGAGTGAGGTATGGAGGCAGAGAGCAGCCGCAGCAACAGCAGCGGCAAAATTTATAGGACGCGTTATTCGCCTGGAAATTGCGGATATTTCGTTAGGTTTATATATATGGTACATCTCGGAGTCGCGAGAGATACGAGGCTATAGCGAAGTGGGGAGAGGGCGTAGTGTATTGTCTTGGTTGTGTCGCGCGGGTGTGTATAGACGCGTGTGTATATTTTATATTTATAATTAAAAACGTCAACGAAAAGACTGTACGCCGAGATATTATCCTGACAAAACAAGTAATTATCCTCGGAAGTGTGCTGCGCGTTGTAAAATAGCAGCAGCAGCAGCTGAGGTTTTGTCCTTATTCATAACTCCAAGATAGAGAGAGAGTCGGAATGATAATTTGGAAATACAAAATGTTTCGTACAGCTATACGCGTCGACGCATCTGCGTTAATTCACGGTAAAGAGACAGAGAGAGAAGAGCCCATGGCGGCAGCAGCAGCCAAGTTCGCTCAATTATTATTATATGTATTGCGTGTATATGGTAGTAACCCCGTCGGCTCTGGCGCGCACAAAATCATTTCAAAAGACAATTACCACCGAAGAAAGAGAGAAAGAGTGAGTGAGCGAGCGAGGCAGAAGCAACAGTACCGGAAGAGAGCAAAAGAGACCACCTTGGTCGTTTGTCTTGTCTCTCTCTCCTATGTATACATATAGTTAAGAAGACACGATCATCATATCAGCAGCGGCAGCAGCAGCAGCAGCGCATGGGACCCGTAGGCTATCGCTCGCGCAAGCGTTTCGCGTCACGAGGAATTTTTTTTTGTGCGTCTTCTTCCTATGTGCAGTGCCTCCCTCTCGCTTCGACGTCGTCGTCGTCGTCGTCTAGGCCGGGCAATTCATCATTACTATTATTATTAAATTTTTTTTTTTCGGGGGCGACCCGTCTTCGGGATGTCATTGTGTTCGACGCTCGGCAATGAAGCTTTTGTTATCTACGTAGCCGGGATATATAAGAAAGAACTGCTGCTGCAGCTGCTTTTCTTCAGCTGCGAGCTCGCCCGAAACGAGGAGTCCAGAGGGGGGTACAGGGTAATCGTTCATTAGAGTACAAAAAAATTTAATCAGAGAGCATTCAATTTAAGCAACGGCGCAGCTTTATTTAAATAGAAATTATCCATCGTGTATAACGCAGTATATGTATTGTGCGTACCGAGCATCATCGTCGTCGCATCGTGAGAGATTTTTTCACGCGATTGGTTGTTCGTCGCGCGCGTCTCCGACTTTATATTGTTGAAAATAAAAAGACAATGGTCGAACAATTTGCTCGCAACACGGATAAATACATATAAATCTTCGTGGTACCACGTGCACACTCACACACATAGATACACAAACATCAGTGACAGCGGCGGCACGATTGCCGGAGCTGCCGCTGCTGCTGCCGTGCGGACACGTGGGTACGAAGGCATTCATCTTAATTTATCTCGTAAATTAACTTCCGAGCCCTCGCTCTCCAACAATAGGTGTATAAGGAGGGACAGATATAGAGCGAGAGTAGCAGCAGCAGATAGGGAGGGAGGGGCATCATGATGTTTCGGCGCGCGCGGGGCGCACAAAAAGCGACACAAAGAATGCGCGCCACCAGCTCTCTCTCTCTCTCTCTCTCCAAAGCGCGCCCAAGCGGCCAAGGTCCTATTACTCTTATCGCGGAATTGCGTGTGTGCGCGAGCTTGCAGCGTGTGTATTTTGGACGTGCGACAAAAGAGAGAATGAGTGAGAGAGAAGCTCAGAGAGAGAGAGAGAGAGAGAGTGAGGAGGAGGAGTTGCATACTGAATTATTGCGCTGTATTATGCGAAATATTTGATTTTATGTGCGCGGGTAAGCGAGAAAAGAGTTTAGCGAGGAATTTCGGCGAGAAAAAAAGGACAAAAACGAGACAAAAAACACGAAACGTCAATTGGTTTATATACAAGGGAGCGTGGGAAGGAAGCTGCTGCTGCAGCGGGGCGCGCGCGTGCACACGTTGTTCGTAAAGGCGATAGTTTACATGTAAATTTATAAATTATTTAAAATGTTTCCCTTTTTCTTTTTCTGTTATATACTTTTTCCGACGACATTACATTACACACGTTAAAGGATAGACGGAGAGAAAAAAAAGCCCGGTAGCTCTACGTGGACTGTTTCGCCACGGCCTTCCGAACGACGTAATTAATTGACAATTCAGGTCCGAACGAGTCTCACGTTTCTTCCTCGCTCTTTTCCTCCTCGCCTGCTGCTGGTACTGCTATGGGGTCTTGCCGCGTCACGTGGAAAACTTGCTTGTGCAAGCCGCAAAGACAGTGCGCTGAAACACGGGCGAACTGTCGAACGTCTCTCTCTAAAACCGTTCAGCCGAGAGGAGAGAGAAAAGGAGGCAAAAGAAACAACGAGCTAGAAGGAGAGTTACCGAGATGAACTTAGGCGGACACAATGGACACTTCTTTTTCCTTCTCTCTCTCTTATATATATAACAACATTTCGTCCGGCCGGCTTGTGCTTGCCTTGGCGTGCAGACAAGAAGACGCGACGACGAGCTAGTAGTAGGCAGTAGTCCGAGAAGGGAAAAAGGCTTTTCCATCGGTGAGACGATAGATACGTGATGCGACTTTCAATGGATTTGGCATTTTCTCTGTCTCACTCCCCCCTTTTGTTTACGCCCGCCCTCAAAGAGACAGAGATACCATTTCTTTCCTTTCTTTCCTTACTCTCTCTCTCTCTATCCTATTTTCTTCCTTTTCTTTCTTTTTTTTTAAATAAATATCGGTCGCTTAGATACAAAGGACTACGAGAGAATTTAGAAAACGTCGTGATTTCGGAACCGGTGTACACGGTAAGACAATCATGCGATCCACAATGTGTCACGCGCGCACAATATTTTTCTTCCGTAGAAAAGAGAGAGAGACATGAAACGCAGTAATCGATAAAGAGCCAATCATTAATTTTCGAATACGTTGCGTAGGCCGTATAATACGCTTCGCGTCGCGCGCTTGCCAAATGTTATTTTTTTCTCCTGGACTTCTGCCGCCGTCGAAAAACTTACTCTCTGACAAATGATCCAATGAATCTTTTTTTTTTTTTACATTCATTTTATACGTGTGACCCGAGTTCATCGATTAAAAGGCCATAATTTCTGGTGAAGCGAGCAGCGAAATAACCGATCGTTACCCCGTATATAGGCAGGCGGGCGCAGAGATCGACTACTACGGGAATATACTACTAACGGCAGTTAGAATTATATTATACGTGAGCTGACTGCTAGAAACGCGAAGCCGATGAAGACCCTCTCGGCTCGATTTTCTTCGATTTCGTTTTATTTTATTTTATTTATTTTTTTCTTCCACGTTTCAGCTGGTGCGCACGCAGGTAGACGACGACAACGACGACGACGACACATAAACATTTCCACAAATGTGTAGACACACACATGCGGAACGAGAGTCGAGGAAAAAGAAAAGAGAAAAAAAACGTAGAAATGCACAACAACAGCTGGAGACGATGTGTTTTAAAAATTCAAGGTATCTCTCGCGCGCGCACTTTAAACAAGGCGCGGGCGGACGAGTGTGTGTGCATTATATTTACGAGCTCTAGGCAAAGTAGAGAGAGATCAAAGCACGTGTGTGTTGTGTGCTACGAGTGGGCGTTTTTATTGCGTTAACGTACACACACACACATGCACACACACACACTTGCAACTGGAGCACAGTTTGCCAAGTGATACTTTAAGTGCTTCGCTACCGCCGTGGCGGCGGCGGCTGCAGCGGCGCGCGTTGGCATTGAGTATTTATTATTGTTACTTCGCAAAACTCACTTCGCGCAGAGTGTTCGCTTGAAAGAGAAACAATTAAGATGCGAGAGAGAGAGAGAGAGAGAGAGGCTCGATAACTATTGAAAAGAAGCTCGTGAAAAGAGACGTATCATCGAACTGCTGCTGAGCTGCCACCGATGTTGTTTATGCGTATGCGATACACAAGTATCGGAGGAGGAAAAATAAAAATTCATTTTCGGATCATTTTTCAAAAAGTCGAGTTGTCGTCGTCGTGAGAGGCCGATTATTAATGGTATTTAGGGTCGATCCGCGAGAAAGAAAGAAAAAAAAAAACAAAAACAAAATACCCATAATACATCGAGCGATGGAGAAATTCTTTCGAGCTTTTTATTTTACTTTATTTTTTTGTCCCTCTAAGCAATAGCTAAACGTTTTACATAAATATCTATGACGTTTCAGCCCGTAAAGAAGAGAGCGAGAGAGAAGTACAGAGACAGAGAGAGAGAAAAAAAAGTTAAGATGAGAAAGAAGAAGGAGCCTCTGTATAGCAGCAGCAGCAGCTCGCAAGGGAAAGAAGGGAATATTCTGACGCATTCCTCTCCCATCGACTCGTGGAATAAACCCTTTTCTCTCTGGTGCACAGCGAGCGCGCTCCTTCTCACGCGCGAGTGAGACAGCGAGCCGCGAGGGCAGAGTCCCGTGTCGCGCGCGCCTTCGATGTACAATACATATATATAAAAGCCCATGATGCGCAGAGCTCTGCTCGTCGATGTTTTTCGCACGAGGCATTTTTTACCTCGTTGGCAGAGGCTTGCGGAGAGAAGGCAGCAGCGGCAGCGGCAGCAGAGAGAGAGACAAATTTCACCCACCGGTAATTATTCGCCTCGGCGAGTTTTGAATTGCCGATTGCAAGCGCGCGCGAATTTCTCGCTCGCTGGGTACCGCCGCACTTATATATACCATGTGCGGTAGAAGCAGCAGCACTTTATGGTGCGGTGGGATCGATTGTGAACGAAACGTAAAAGCTGCGCGCGGCGCTGAGAAAAAAAAAAGAAGAGTGGAAGAAAGTAAATGAAAAAAGATTATGATATTTATCGACTAGTGGCGCCGTGATTTTGTGTAGATTAGTATAAAATATTCACACGTAATAGGTAAACGGCCGATAAAGAGAAAAAAAAATTGAAAACTTCGGCGTCGATGACTCCATCTCGATAAAGTCACTCGCACACGTGACGCGTATGTAGGTGCTATGGGTCGAAAATCAGGTCAGTGTTGGGATGAAGAGAAAAGTATTATACATCTCGCTGTCGTCTCTCATCCGTGTGACATCGTAACGCCCATTATACGTATCCAATCTCCAGCCAGGCACTGCGTCGGATTAGACAAAAGGACGAGATCGGCATCGGGATTGACTTACGACAGGCGATATACCGCGTTAAATATATATCCGTATATACACACAATACCATCTCCCGCGCGCAATTCGTAAATCCGTATAAATATAATACAGCCGCGCTGACACTTTTCGGGCGATAAATATCTTTGTGTGTACGCGCGTCAGGTGTTTCTCGTATTCTTTTCCCAAAAATGTGTTGCTGCGGCGCGTATATATAATACCATGTCCGCAATACGACGATGTCGCTGCTTTATACACGTTATTCGCAATAAACATCGCCTCACGCAGTGTTGCTACTGCAGCAGCAGCAGCAGCAGCAGCAGCAGCAGCAGATGCGTCGCAGATGACACGATTCGTTATAATACACCACCGCACCAACAACACCACCACACGCGTAAATTAACGAGACTCGCGCGAAAAATTTTCTACTATATAAGCTGTTATTATACTGCTGCACTGCTGCTGCTGTTCTGCGCTCATCTCATTGTGTCCAGATGCAAAATGTACGACGCGCGCGAGGACGCGAAGAGTGTATAAATAAATATTTTTTAAGTATCCAAAGTGTTTGAATTTGACTTCGTTAAAGTCGGGGACGAGCGAGAGAGAGCGAGGCAAATGAATCATTCGTCGCCGCGCGTGATACGTACAATTGAAACGTCGCGTAGATAATAATAATAATGACGATCGTCGCGGCACAAGTGCGCTCGCGATGCGTCGAGTTACATATATATAAAACACATTTTTTTTTTAACCTGCGTGTCCTTTTAACGAGAGAGCGAGAAGAGATAGATGGATAGATAGATAGATGAACGCGCGTCGAGCGTACATAAAAATTTTCTAACCGAGCAATTTCGCGCAGTGTGCAGCACCACGCCGATGCTGCTGCTGCGGTGTTACGCAATCGTTTTTCTTTTCCGTCTCCTTACTCTCGCTTTTTTTTCTATTTTTTTTTTTTGCCAAGCCGGCGAGTGTAATGGTAATAACAATAATAATGATACCAAGAAACTGGCAAACTTTAATTTGATCTCAAAAGAGTGGCCTTTTTTTCACTCGCGCGCACGTCAACTCTTTTTTCTCTTTGCACAGTTTCGCTACATGTATAACCGCTAACTTTTTCAAACGAATCGTCGCGCAGTCACAGTCACAGTCGGCAGTCGTCCTCGTCGCGCGTGAAACTTTTCTCTCATCTTTTTATTTCTCTCGGCTTTCACATAAACCAAAAAAAAAAAAAGGAAAGAAAGAAGGAGTGAAAGAAAAAATCCTCCTCGTTAACCGCGTGCACACGCGGTAGCATAATAAAATAATACAGTGTACAAATATTTCGCGTTATATACATATACGCAAACGAAAAGTTTCGCGCGCGTGTGTATATTATTGCCGCAGCAGTCGAGATGCAAACTTCAAAAGCTTCTCTCTCTCTCTCTCTCTTTTCTGCGGCACGTGTGAAACATCATAATACGTTGAAAAACTGGGCCACTGGCCGGAGAGTTGCTGCCGCGTATATAAATGCACAACTGTACGCGCTTGCGGCAAGAGAAGCAAGAGCAAAAAATAAATAAAATAAAATAAAAAGGAGTAAATAATCGCGGCGCGCCGCTGCTGCCGCTGTGCAATGCAGTGCTGCTCTGCCCTTAATACTCCGCGCGTCCGAGTTGGTAATGTTTCTCATGCCAAATGTATGTAAGGATATAACGCGCTGCAGTATACGAGGCAGCTTGCCGCGCGGATGTGCAGCTGCAGCTGCAGCGGCGGTGGAAGCTCGGGGAGTTTTATTATCGCTTCAACAACTTATGTACATACATATCTAAAGGCGAAAATAGAAGACGGACACATAGAGAGAGCGCGCAGTGCCGTACGATTCAACAAATTTTACCGCAAGCTGCAGACAATAAATATAAAAGCTCTCTCACTCTCTTACTCCGACGAAAAAACAAACAAGAGCAAATTTTCAAACGTTACGGAGAGAGAAAAGAAACTCTCTATCGCGAGTGCGCGCGTAAGTGTATTATACGCAAGTGTAATATACGGCACCTTGTCTCCGCGTGTATGCGTGTGCGTATGTGTGTGTGTGTGTATCGTAATATACCATGAGTGTTATTTGTGCAATGGCACATTCCACGGATACTGATTCACGCTCTATACGCCGAGCTCGAGAGGTAATGTCCGGTAAACCGGTATTACTAAGTCATACGATTAACAAATGACCGATTCGTCGTGCTACCAGAAAAAAAAGATGGAATATATACGTTAGTATGTACACGAGAGGCTCTCATTAATAAAACATGACCACAGCTCTCTTTCCCCCCTCCCACCTATCTCTCTCTCTCTCTTACTCTCATCTTGTCATTATCTTTCTTTCTTCTTCGTGTGTAACCCAGGCATAATTTGAAAATGCGTCATTTTTTTGCGTTGCTTTGCTTTCCGCGAGTCGTGTACCTGCGCTACCACCGCGCCGCGGCCCCGCGCATGTAATTTCGCTCTTTTATAATCGCGATTTTCGACAAAGAGAGTGAAAGAAACGCGAGGAACAGCTCGTAAAAACGTCTACGAACTATGCTATTACAATCGATGAGTTATTTGCCTTGGCTTGTGCGAGCTTATGGTCAGCTCGCTGCATCGCGCGTTGCCGTCGCCGCCGCCGCAGCTCAAGCGACTGAGAGACAGCAGCAGCAGCAAGAGATATGGTGTATACACTACCAGCAGCCTTCGAGGGATTTTGCGCGCAAACCTTGCTATTATTCCCGAGGTTTCAAAAAAGGAGAAGGATAGGGTTCTCTCTCTCTCTTGCTCGCTCGCTCGCGTTCGCAGGCCACACACGTCGAAAAGCCACCCATGCGCTATATACACGCGCGCGCGCGCGCGAGCGGGCTGCTACTACGCTGATTTTTACGAAAAAAAGACAGAGAGAGAAAAAAAAGGATTGAGAGAGAATTGAAACGATTAGCTTTATATTATTAACTTCTTCCTTTTTTTCTTCTTCGAGCTCTCTCTCTCTCTTCACACCTGCGCCGAAGTGGAGTAGGAGGAGGATGAGGCAGCTTTCGACGCATACTGCACACGATATACCACCGCGTATCGTAACGATAATGCGATAAAGCGCGCAAGGCGACGACGGTTATATTGCGATACGGTATACGATATAATAACAATCGAATATTGCGCGCCGGAAACGGATATTATTTCGAATAATGTGTGCACTCGCAGAGAGAGAGAGAGAGAGAGAGAGACACGCATATTATATTCAATGTGTTATAAAGAGCAGTCTCTCTCTCACACACACTCGCTCTCGGTTATCGGACACCTCATTATAAGCGTTGACTTATATAAATCCGCGAAAAGTTGGCGCGCTATTCGGGCGAACCGCACACACTAGAGTATATATACGTATACGACGCGCTCCAGTTCGGACTCGACTCGCGTGCAGCGGCGGCAGTCCGACGCGCTCATACATCCAGCAGCTTCGCATACATTAATATCATATCGTGAGCGTAATGTACGATCGTAAAAATGTTTCTTTTTATAACTTTTTCAGATATTAAAAAAATAAAAAAAGAGAGGAAAGTAAGGCCTCTCGTATCGTGTACAATAATGTTACGAGAAAAAACACTTTATCCCTGCTGTGTGCTGTTGGTGTGCTGCGCGTGGACAGTGAAAACTTTTATATTTTTTAACGACGCGGCCGTAAATTTATCGATGATTAAACTCTCCCCCCGGTTATGTGTATGTGTTCCACGGCGCGGATGACAAAATTGTAAGTATAAAGGAGTCGAAAGCGCACTTACGAAAAAAAGGTGACCAGTTTTTTCGGCTTTCGATTCCAAATGTATGCATAACGGCCCGTCGATAGAGAACGTAATAAATATAACACCGGTATTACTCGTGAAATAACATAATAAATATCACGGAATCACGCAGGGTACATGTACAAAAACGTGAAGCGGCGGCGGCGGCCAGTGACCCTGTACTTAAACGTATAATAAAAAAACCCAAGAAATTCCATAATCAAATTTTTCTTTCGTTTCGTCATTTGAACGCGTTTTAAAGTCTTAGCACTTTATACTCTCACACGATTCGAATGCGCGTTCTCGAAAAGACGTCATAATATTTACGATTAACGGTATGCGTTTCTCTCTCTCCTCTCTTTCTTCGAGTTCGATTTGGAATACATTACGATATGGGTCACTCGTAATATCACGAATACTTGAGAAAAAAAAATCGTTTTTCTCGTCGTTATGTGGGCACTATATCACACACATACTACCGCGAGCTCGCCGGGGCTCTCTGGCATAAAAATCGATCGTCGCCGCCGCCGTCGCCGGTGCATACTATAGTACTACACACTCGACACGCTAACCGATCTCTCGCGAGGCGAGCGAACAAAGACTTCGAGACTCGACTCTGCAGCGCGCGCGCGTAGCATACAATAATAAGACGAGTGAGTGCGCGCACCTACATAATACACATAAATATGTAAAGATGGGTAATTTTGCAGAAAGAATGAACGAGCGAGAGAGAGAGAAAAAAATAAGAACGAAGCCGTACACATTCGTGTGTTTATAATATGTATTATTTTACACGCGCTTCGCGCCATTCACCTGTTGTGTTGTGTGTGTCTGCCCGTTGCGCTTATAGTATACAATGCGCGACGTGCATCTACAGTATCGTACAACAAATATACTACAGTATCTGTTGTGCGTGTGAATTTGTACGTTACAGTATGTGTGTGTGCTCGACCGACTGACTGACTCTTGTGGCTATCTCTACCTGTATACTCGCCACAACGTTCGGAATACAATACAATATCATCATCATCATCAACAACACAGATTCGCGTGTTGTGTATACCTAATGCTACCATACTACAAAAACTCACCTGTGAGCAGCAGAAGCAGCAGAGAAACGGTTATGCGCAGCGCCTCCATGATAAATAATTATGTGCGTCCGTGTTATATATTTTATAAATCGTGTTCTCTCCTTCTTCGTGTCTTCGATGCACGATCTATATAGACAGAAATTCCTAACGAACAGAGAGAGAGAGAGCAGCGCGTGGCCCGTAGAGTGTCTGCCGTGATTCCGCCTTCTTCTGTTTTTTTTTTTTGCTCGTTGTTTTCGCGCTTGTACCACTCGCGCGCAAGGGAACGAAGTGTTCACTCTCGTTTTATAACCCGTCTGTCTGTGTGTGTCTCGTTTAAAAACTTTTGCCGCTGTTCGGCTGTCAAAATTTTGTTTCAACACACGCGCACTGAGCAAACGAACGACGACGACCGGTTGCCTGCATCCATGCAGCAGCACTCGCGGATAGTAAACACGTAATATATACTACTACGAAAAGGTGGTTTTCAATGCACGCACTGTAGAGTTGATTCACAGCAAGGCGTGACAAGTGTCATCCACTCCGTGCAGTGTACAACGACGGAGCCGAGCCGATAATCGTTCGGATCTACCTTAGCCGAGAGAAGATCGAGATAGATTATTTAGCACACTGATTTAATCCGTGTCACCTACACACAGTGAAAGAGCACTGACAACAAAACTCGGGTGTACAGAGATTATATCACGCTGTGGCGTTATTCGTCTGTTTTATTTTATGTATGGTAGCACGTATACAACTGCACACACATATATATAGGACAAAGAGAGCGCGTCCGTACGAGGCGCTCGCCGATCTCCAACTGCAGAGCCAAGGCAGAAACTCGCGGCGGCCGAGCGCCACTATGTACTCTTTCTCTCTCTCTTGCTCGCTCGCTCAGTTCGCTCGGCGCGCTCGGCTCGGCTCGGGAGTCGCTCTCGTCGACGCTCGCTCGCTCGCTGCTCGGTTCGCAGAGCGAGAGAGCGAGAGTAGTGGGGAACCTTCGCACATACACACGTACACGCGCGTATATAACGTTGCGAGGAATCGAGATGCACGGCGTTTCGCCCGCTAAAACTGTAAGTGTATGCGTGCCTGTGTGTGCGTGTGTGTGTATGGTGTGTACTATTGCGAACCTTTCCTTTTCACGTGCGTGCTGCTGCCGCTGCCGCCGTTGCTCATATTCTGCGAGTGTAGAGCGTTTATGGGGCATACAGACAAGGCGCGGGCAGATATTTATATGCGCGCGTGTGTGTGCATGTGCAATAATCATGCCCCGTGCATTTTAGCACGCGGCGCGCGCTGCGCATTCAGCAAAGTGCATATAGCAGCAGCCAAGGTTTTATACGTTACGTGTATGCATGTATTGGTTTTTGGCGCGGAGTACGTACATAACACACGATGCACATCGACGCGATCGCGATGATGATGATGATGATTACGCAATGCTAGAGAGAGAGTCCAGGTCGGGCTCGCACACGCATAATAGGCAAATAGCGATCGCCGCAGCGCGCGAGTTTTGTTTATAATGACCTTTTACAGCAGTTTGATTATTTATATGTGTGGGTGTGTGAATGCTATTGCATGAGCATTGAGCGCGTCGGGTAGTAGTAGTAGTAGTAGTAGTGGTGAAGAGAGGGTCGACGACCGCACCTCCAACTGCACTGCATCGCGCCACCCGCAGAAAGCACTGCACTGCATGCATACAACGTCCTTTTGTATGTATGTGTGTGTGTGTTATTATCACAGTCGATATTATTATTGCTACTTTTGTGCATAATAACGGCACTGGTATACAGTATTAGTTCGCGTGCGAATTCAACACTTAGATACAGTACGAGATTTTCGCGTGTATAATTTGATTTTTATGCTGCACACATACACACACACAAGAGCTATTATGTATGGGACAGATTTCTAATTCGCGCTCGCGGGCACGAACTCAATTTTTGCTAGTTCCACGATTGTGTATCGTACATTTATCGATATTTCGAAGAGTTCGCGCGAGCGCGATGAATCACGCACTCTAATAGGTGCACATCGGCGCCCGATATTATATATTATATGAGGTCACTTCCGTTGACTAAGCAGCCCTTCGATCTCTCGAAAACCTCTGCGCGCCCGCTTCTGTATATCGAGTATACGTAATACGTACATATTGAGGACTGAACGATACCGTTACGCCGCGTAGCGGCGAAATTCTGTACTAGCGTATTAGGGCAATTTTGACGAAATAACATGGGAAATTCGATAAATGTATAAAATAATAAATGTTGCACAATGAATTTTGTACATTTATCATTTTTAATTGAAAGTACATACCTAAATATGAATTTAGCAATTTTAATCCTATTAAAAAGTTTATAAACACGTGTTGATAAACAACATTTCATGTCAAATATCCGAGTG
>CACVKI010146282.1:70090-114504 GCA_902732785.1 Trichogramma evanescens
TTTAGTTTTCTTTTAGTCGCAATCATAAAATTTTCCTAGATGTTCAAATGTTGAAAAACAACAATTCGGTCAATAAATGGGCGGTTTACCCTATCTGTGGAAATGTCAGGAGTAAAAAAATTTTTTCATCTCTTTTGCTAGAAAGAGAGAGAAAGAGAGAGGAAAGTTTTTTTCGCAAAACGGAACACAGCTGCATTACTACTGTGGCGCGCGCGCCCTGACACACACACACACACACACACACACACACACACACACACACACACACACACACACACACACACACACACACACACACACACACACACACACACANACACACACACACACACACACACACACACACACACACACACACACACACACACACACACACACACACACACACACACACACACACACACACACGCACTCACACAGAAAATACATCATGCACTGTAAAACATGCGCCGCCGTTACTACTCGTGTATATTATACTCACCTACGCTCACCGAACACATGCACATATAAGAAAGAGGGTAAAAAAAGGAAGCATGTTTATACTGCACAACTGTCGCAAGAGAACATTGAGAAAGAATGGCAGTTTTGGCTTGAAATCCTTGTACTGAATATACATGTATACATACACGAGTCTCGCATACGTTCTGCGTCTACTTTGAACTGAAAATAATTTTTTCCCTCTCTAACTTGATGAAAACTTGCTCGACTTTCGTATGCCGCGTGTACACCCCGCTAACTCTCTGCCTTTATCTTTCTCTCTCTCTCTCTTTCTAGCTCTTCAGCGTATGTATATATTTTAGCCTCGGGTTATGGCGAGAAACTTTGGGTTAGTCTTTCATCGCGTCCAATTCCTTACTGCGTATTCTCGCGAGTACTTGTCTCAAAAATTTTTTGGCTCACCGCGCAAATACCATATATTTCATCGCGAGAGAAACGGAAAAAGAGACAAAGATAAAAATCGAATTACGCCTTATATATACGCTCATGCTCTCGCATACGCGTCTGACGAAAACGAAGAAATGCAACAGCTTGAAAAATAAAATCCCTAGCGCGCGCCACTTTTTATTTCTTCGATGGGAAATTCTCTCTCTCTCTCCGCGGTGTTGGCCGAGAATATAAAAGCTCCGCGATCATTTTTCTGCTGCCAAGCAAAACGTGCATATACTCGGGTATATAGCGCTTGTCTATTATAGTAAATGGTGATTTTAACTGTAAGAAGCTCGTATATTTTCCCGTTTCTATATCCACTACTCGCTTGGAGTATTATAAATGTATACACGGCGCAACGGCTCAGCATAAATACGCAACGTTTCCGCGTGCGCTCGCATAAGTTTACGAAAGTAATTTTTTACTCGTGTTTGAACTTTATATATTCAAAGAAAACGAAAGAGCGCGTATTTATCGATGTCAATTCGATTGTCAAGATGTATATTTCGATATCGATGAAAATTTATAGCTAGTTTGATATTTCCAAAGTCCGTCTGTTAATGACGCATTCGCTGTAAAACATCTGTAAACGGGCGTGCTGTGGTATTACGTCAGAATCACGTTATATTACGTATGGATTAATCGTAAAATCTTGGTAAGCTCGCGCGAGCGAGAGATCATTGACAATTGCTGGCACACGCGGGCATCGAGCTTGCAGTTGACGTAAACAATAGACGCGTTTACAATTCTATTATTTCATCGACAGACATTGTAGCGTTATTCCGTTACACGAAAAAATTACACCGTATGGATAAATGAATCAATTGTCAATTTTCAACGGTTTAATTCAGTTATTTTCCAATTCTCTGTCAACAGTTGAGCGGGGAAATTACATACGCGGAGCTGTGCCTGCCACGGCCGTCGAACCTCACGACGACTACGACGACGGGGACGACGAAGCATCAGACGAATGGCACGTCGACGCCGACGCCAATAATCGGCGACGGCGGCACCAAACTGCTGGGCCTGAGCAGTCTGGCCGGCTTCACGACGACCAAGCCGCCGCCTTATCCCTCCAAGGAGGCGACGATTTACGCGAGCATCGATCACACCGCGACGTCGCAGCGAGGAGGCGTCAATTTGAATTCCGTGGCGTCGACGCCGAGCAGCCTGCACGGCAGCAGCGTCGGCACGCCCTGTCAGGAGCAATTGATGAAGCAGCACCATCCCCGAGAAGTCGTGACCGTGAGGACGCCCCTGATATCGAGCCAAGAGAGCTGCGTATAGGGCAGGGATACCGACGCCCTCAACGTCAACGAATATTACGTTTGATCGCGTCGACAAATTTTCGTGCGTAATTATAATGATTATTATTATAGAGCGTTCGTCATTTGCGCATTGGAGAGAGGTTGTTGTTACGTATACGATACGTTTTTGCGATATACATCTCTATTCGAAGCGGCTATCAAGGTATGTACACAACATTCATGAACTCGTTCGTTTCTCTCGCGCACGCTGTGTGCGTCAAGGAATTGTAATTCACTGTATGGATCTCTCGTGCGCGTGTAATATTTTTTCATTCGTCAACGACCCTGTGTAATTTGAAAACTTTACTTTTCTTTAATAGGTGCAGCGAGTTGTACGGTTTGAAAAGCTCGTTATCGTTACGTACAAAAATACGGAAAAGGACACTACTGCGAACACGGGCCTGCGTAATTCGAACGTTGAAAAATCAATCAACGTGTACTCTCGAGTAAAAGTCAAACAAAAGTCCTTCCCGAAATTCGCGAGCAATTTTCATGACCAATATGATTTCCCGCACGCGCACACACACATACACACACATACGCTCTAACGGTCATTTTGCTCACTTCTATACGTAATAAATGAAAGTCCAATGAAGCAGAAAAATTGTTTCCATCTCCTTTATGTACGTGTGTGTGTACGGGCGCGCGCGCGTCCGCGTAACTGCGCGACAATAGAGCGAAAATCGTAAAACAGTTTATACGCGTGAAAAAGTACGGCTGCAGCGGCATACACACACGGGGCATGCCTCACGTGTGACAAACGACCCAGCAGCCCATATACATGTACAGGATTATAAAGCGGCGCAGCAACAACGGTCAAACTTGTTGACACGGCTCATTTGTATTCCCGACAGTTAGCGGGCCAACACAGCGCGCATAGACACATTCGAAAAGGAAACGCGCGCGGCGCGCGCTCGCTCGTCGAGTCGCGCTGACTGAATAATAAAAGAAAAAACACAGCGCGCGAAAAAACAGCGTACGGCGCGCAAGCACACACGTTCGAAATATCAGCTACTATAATTAGTACACGCACACATACTTCGCTTAGAGGAGCTCTTCGGTTGCATTCGGTTTAATTAGTATACCCCTCCCACTCTACCCTCTGCACTCTCGAAATCATACGCGAAGCGGAAAAGTGAAAACGAACGAGAATTCATGGATGGGGGGTACAAACGGAGCACGGAAAGTAAGAAGGGAGAGAGTGAGCCTTGTAAATAACAATAATGATACCTAACTCGTACGTTGTAAATAAGGAGATCTTTCGCGAGAGAAAGAAATTGCATAGATGTACATTGTACAAGAGAATATTCGAGACAATTCGTATTTTACTGTTGAGCGAAGTAATAATTAAGTGAATTGGCTTCCGTTTTTGAATTGTTAAATAGGACAAATTGACTTATATAAGAAGAAAATCGGATTTTCGATGAAAATAACGATAATAAGAAAGATACGGCAATTCATGTGTCTAGTGAATTATAATAATTAATAACGAAATCCCAAGTTCTGCGCGACACATTTCGATCGCTATATTGTAATATAAATCCATTGTACAGCATACATATTTTTCCAAAGTGCGTTAAACGAATTGAATATTGACATATAAAAATGAAGTATATGCATATAATGTTTACGAGTATTATAGAAAAAGAAACGAATAACGACGAAGAAAAAGTTTATCATTACAGAAAAAAATAACAAATTTTTTCCGTATGCAGTATGCGCGTGTGCCATTAAACCACATATATATATTATATAAACGTTTGGAAAAAATTGCTGAGAGCAGCAGATTTTTTTCTTAACTCATGTGTGCGAGTGGTTTTTTTGTCTGAATGTGTCCTCGTATTTTTTGAGCGGATAGATTTAGGTGCGCGTTCAATTGCGATTCTATCATGTATTGGAAAAGAAAGAGAACGAAATAACAGAACTGCGATTTCACTCGATTCTTTTAATTTTCCTCGAATGCCGCGGTGTATACGCTAGAATAGAAGAAATGCATTTTTTGTTTGCCGAGACCTTATCAATTTTTTGCTCCTTGTTTATGTATGCGCGCGGGCGTAACCTCATTTCAAAACCTATTTTTCGTGTTTTTATCATATACGTGCACGTATACGTCTGTGCATATATATATACGTATATGTGCGCATCGTTAACAGTCCGTCGCGCGTTCTCGTAATACGCAAATGTACATTTTAAAGTTCGCGGCGGGCTCGTCGTGGCTTTTTTGGGTATTTCGAGCACGCGCCTCGTTAACGATTCGCAGATTTTGGTACGCGACCGTGAAACTGTGCACGGTGCAGGAGAGACCGAGAGAGAGAGAAGAGAATATTTTCGGTACGCGCGAATTTCCCGTTGAGTGAACCAATCTCTGGCACCTTTTCGGGGTAGGGAACAATTTTTTTTTCTCGCTCATATGTACTCGCTCGGATTCTATACCCTATATGTATACTTTTGCTCGCTCGCTCGCTCGCTCGCCGTTTTACGTAGAAAACTCACTGACCCACTGTTTTTGTATTTATCACACCCTAGAGAGCGTGAACGAGGAAAAATACGAAATGTCAGCGTCGGATATGGTCAAAGAATATTGTGAAATACGTATAAAAATGGCGAGAAAGAATAACAGGTTTATTTGATTTTTGATTTTTTCCAGTTCAGGCGTATGTAAGTTATTTTTTTTGTATGTACTCGTATGTCTTTTCTTCTTTGTCATACGAACGAGTGGAATGCCTAATAATATGCATTATACACATGAATTTATGTATAAATATAAATAATATACACGAATGGTTAAGAGAGTTGAAAGAAAAAATAAGTTTGTAAATTATGTGACGACGAGAAATACATTTTATCGAGAGTGTGCGATATATCGGCGCGATTATGCAATAATCGCCATGTTTTGGAATTCCTATTGAATAAAGTTAAACAATTACAAGATGTATATGTCAGTGTCAAGCGTGCTTGTGCAGAAATTGTCATCTTTTTTAATCTATAAATATTATTGCACTCGCGCTTGCTCACTGATTGGAAAATTTTATCGAATCTAACGATGTCTTTATTGAATATTTTCGATGGCTGAGCGCGCGTTTATCCGTACTACTTGAGCAACTCGGCTTGTTGCCGTGAGAGAGCGCGCGCTCCAAGTCGAGAACTTCGTTGTACATAAAATGTGTATATTATGTAATGTAACTGGTGCAAAAGTGTGTTGTTTTTTGAAAAAAAAATGAAATGTTCCGACAAAACTTGAATAAATGTAACGACAAAAAATCGACGACCATATACCTGTATTTACGATAATAATAGATCTATAAACACTGCATACGTCATCGTATTATTAATGAAAAAATAAACGTGTTGATACGGAAAATGAAGCAAAATAACTAATGGAGTTACTCTAAATTCATTTAATCATTCATACCCAATCAATAATACAATAGATTCGCTGAAACTTTTATTTATCATCAAGATTATCAACAGCCGTAACAGCCCATAAACTGCAGCAGCGTGTGTCGGGGCTCTAGCTAGCCTCGAGCTTATGGAAAGAGGTAGGTTTTAATCGAATTAAAATACTTTGTATACTTAGTGCCTCGACATGCGCGCCACCGCCGCCGCCACCCGTCGACTCGGACTTTTAATAGTCTTTAACTGAATTAGCGGAAGACAAAAACACACCGTATATTCATTGTGAAGCGGCGCGCGTGCTCACGGGCCAACGGCAGCTGCAGAAGCAGCAGCTTTCTCGCGAAGAATATAATTTATTTTTACTCGACTCTCGCGCCTTCGAGCTTGCGCTACTGCAGCGGCAGCGACAGCGCCCGAATGAGCGCCCTCACTTCATTATTCATTCGCGAACTATTTTTGTGTTATTACCAAATATTAACCGCTACTGCCGCGGCTGCTGCTGCTGTGCTGCGGTGGCGCTGGTGCTCAAACTCCGCAGCCACGATATACAATTCATTATGTTTTCATTCGCGGCTGGCGCCTGGATTTTGGATGATTATTTTGTGCCGTACTCTCGACGATATGCGACTGATTAATTGGGCTTATAACAGCATTAAAACTTTTTTTTGGCCATGATAATCTTTTACGCCCGAGATAGAGGTAGCGAGAGAATACGATTATTTGCGCGCTCGTAGCTTGCCTCGAAGAAAAGCTGCTTATTTATTCTTCTGAAGTCAATAGGTATTCAACAAAAAAAAAGAAGTCTTCGACGAGTGGCGTACATATATACACAAGGCGCGCCTTTATCTCGTCTTAAAACTTTTTTTTCTCTCGCTTTTCTTCACTTGACTCGGGAATTTTTCGTGCAAATTATACTTTTCTCTCCCTATCTTCACGACGTTCAACACTCAGCCCGAGGTTTTCTTTTTTTTCGTTGTTGCTGCTGCTGCTACTGCTGTGCACGCGTGTGCATTAGCAGCGGCACACATAACAGACATTCTATGCATTAACAACGGGGTGGGTGTATAGTAGCACTTGAGACGAAATATCCATGCATCTTCTCTATTCACACGCATATACACACTTTGGCGTCTGGTGCTGCTGCTACTGCTTCTTCTGCGAGAGCATAGAAAAATAAGCCGGTCGCGAAACGGAGATCCTCCTTTTCTCCACAAACTGGCTATATGGAAATTTCAGAATCTCTTCTTTTTTCTTCTTTCTCTCGTGCTGCTGCTGCTACCGCTGCCGCGCAGCGTCTTCCTTTTTTTTCTTTCCATTTCTAGGGGAAAAGTCGAAGAGCTAGTGCAAGGCATCACTTTTTGCCTGCGCAGCGCGCGCGCGGTGCACACACAAGTACGTACACACACAGATACATACGTACACACACAGTGCAAAAGTGCTTTTAGCGTCTCTGAATTCTTCACGAACATTATATAGCACGGAACAATTTTATCCATATATGAGTATGTATGGAAAAAGTGATGTTACTACTGTTGTGCATAGAGGCAGAATAGAAAAAAAAAGCTCGAGTGAGAAGCGCAGGGAAAATATCTACTGCAGGTAGTGGAGCAGTAGTAGCAACAGTAGCACAAAACGTAGAGAAAGAAAATCATCTTTTGCTGCATGTGTATGTGTGTGTATGTTTATGCGTGTGTATGCACAACAGTAGCAGCGGCGGCGGTAGCAGCGTACGCGTGCGAGCATGTATTATAAACGGCGAAAGTAACAATAAAGGAGTTTTGAAATTTTCTAAAGAGACTTTCAAAGAATATGTATGTACCTATAATAGAAGATTCCAAATATGTATTATACTTACACACACACACGTACTCAGAGAAGAGCAATCATCTTTTCTACTCTCTGTGCATTAGCCGCGCGTCCTTGTTTTTTTGCATTGCATAAAAAAGCGACCGTTTACGCTACCACGGGGGAGGGCTGGCGAATATATATTATAAGAAGAAAAAAATGTGATATGTATTTTATTGCAAAATATAAACCACCGAGCA
Source organism: Trichogramma evanescens (assembly GCA_902732785.1). Classification (NCBI taxonomy): domain Eukaryota; kingdom Metazoa; phylum Arthropoda; class Insecta; order Hymenoptera; family Trichogrammatidae; genus Trichogramma; species Trichogramma evanescens. Next base: position 77,766 of record CACVKI010146282.1, read on the forward strand.
AGGAACAAAAGGAGTCGATGCGCGGAGTATTATGATTCCTTTTTTCTCTCTCTCTCTCTCTCTCGCCGTCCTCGTAGAAATATATAATATTGAGAAATGCTCAAGGCCAGGGGCTTTCATTCATCGCAGCGAGCAAATAAAAGTACACGCACCCATGGTTTCTTCCGCAGGATTAAAAAAAATATTTTTCCATCCTTGGAAACGTATATTTCTATGGGTGAGTATTAATTTTTTACAGGTATAAATAATTTCGGCAGCGTATTTTGTTCACTACTATATTTCGCAAAAAAAAAATTAATAAATCCCTCTCGTGCCGGCTTTGGAATATCAACGTATGCTCTTATACACGAGCTCGCGTGTGTGTAGACGTCTCAGGGAAAGCGAAATATCCATAGCATATGTGCGCCGCGCGTAGTTTGTCATTAGCATAGAGCTCACTCTCTCTCTCGCTCTCCTCGACAACTGGCTGTCATCCAAGAACCTTCTTCAATTTCCCGTAAAATCCGATTTCCATTCGCCGCTGCACAGTCGTCGCGTACACACACTATAACATGTACGCATATAGCAGAGACTTATATACATAACCAATCCTTAAGATTCTCTACTTCTCTTTCGTCATATTATACGTAATGCTGCTGCGTGCTCGCATCAACGCACAGTTGGCTGTGCAGCAGCAGATGTAGAAATTTTTCATTGCAATAGAAGCAGCAGCTAGTAGCTCTGTCGAGCACGACGACGACGACGACGAATACGAAGTACGTGTGACGTGAAAGATTTACGAGACTCTCGACGACGTCGTGCGTATAATACGCGGCTTCTTCTCCGGCGATCTGCTCTGTATTAATAACAAGTATATATAATTGCTGCCGCGGTTTATAGCTGCTATCTACTATATACGAGGCGTCCAATGAAAGACCGGATATCGAGTTGATTTTACGGATTAAAAAATTAGTAACGATTCGTCGAGCGCACGAGGCGGCAATCTTTCGCCCTACTGTAGTGTGCGCGAAGCACAAGCGCGAGCTTAGTCTCGTATCGGGTGGATTATCCTGCGAAGGCGGCAAGTTCCTCGTCCCGAGGATTTCCCCCGCGATGATACACAATCCTTTATAACATTTCGATGAAATTAGTCATTTCACTCTGTCAGGTTCGAGAAGCCGCAATGAATCTGTGTGTAAGCGGTATGCTATAACCAGCTCAGCCAAAGCTCCACACCATCCTATATAATATACATAGATATAAGATGGAAACGATCGAGTAGTGCGTCCCTCTTAAGTTGGAGCAGGGATACCTCCATCAAACTTCGAAGATCGCTCGTTCGCTGTGCTATTTATACTCGCGAGAGATCCACCCACTCTCCCTCCATTTTCTCCTCCCTTAACGCGAGAGAAACTGGCGCATTTCGAGTCATCGCTCCTCCGAGTGCGCAAGCGAGAGAGAGACAGGGAGGGAGAAATTAGCTCACTTGCGCGTGTTATATATTATACATGCATCGGTCATGTAAACATCTGCTACTATACTACTGCGCTTTATGCACTTGGCTGCTTCGCGCGCCACTAGCGCGCACTTGCTGTGCTCGCAGAGTCCTATATACGTTTAAATTTCACGGAAAATATACTCGGCTGATTAATCGCTCGCGAGACCTACTCGGCGTGAGTATATATGCAAAGCCAACTGCACTAGTCCAAAGGCGACAGGTTTATAGATCGGTGAGTAACTTCTTCCACACGTCGTCGTCGTCGTCGTAGTCGTCGAGGAGAACGAAATTGTCACACGTCGAGTTCTCCTCCTCTTCCTCTCTTTTTTTTCGCCCGGAGGACAGGCAATCTTCGGATTTTTCCTTGTGTACCAATGTGTAAATAGCATATCTGCGAACGACACGTTTAGGAGGGAACTTCCCGTTTTTCCAGAACAGTCGAGTTCACGTGTATAGGTACATACATCCGCATAGACTGCGACGACGCTAGGCGTGCTGCAGCTTTTTTATTTGCCATTTTGAATTTTCAATTCTTCAAGAAGAGAGAGAGAGGTGCGCGGAAGATACACTCGCATGTATGAAACATTCGTAATGTATTACGTATATAGTACTTTTTACGATCAGACTAAACGCGCCGCGAGGAGACGAGAGAGAAAAAACTAGATACACGGAGGATAATATATATCCAGCGGATTTTCAGCAATTCATTCAAAAGAAATCCACCATGATCCCGCGCGCGCGCACCTACACACACACAGACTCTCTTTCTCTCTGTTAGTATATCAAGAGAAGGTATAGCACACCCACGTATATGCTACGTACGCAGCGTCGGCGGTATAGCGGCAGCTGAGTCGGCGCATGCATGTGCGCGCGCGGCTGTATAAAAATTGCACTTTCTCAAGGTGCAATGTTAGAGGAGCGGCGCGTGTGGGGGCCGCCGCCGCCGCCGCTACTGCTTTGGATGCATTACGCTCTTCAGTCGAGAGCATAATCCTCATTTTCGCGCAAAGCCCCCTGCTGTAGCTAGCAGCAGCTAGGCTGTGCACACAGGCGCCTTTTTCTTTATTTCACCCAGACTCTCTTCTTTTGAAAAGCTCTTTCTATCGCCGACATCACACACACACACACACACACACACACACACACACACACACACACACACACAGAGGTACAGTGTGGCGCTCGATATATAGGTATACATTAGCAAGCTCGATTTTTTTCTCGCTTTCTTCTCGCTATATACGTATATATGCTTTGGGAAAAGAAAATCCGCATACGCTTTACATCCATTAGGCGATAGAGTTAACCAAAAACGGAAGGCCTATATGTGCGGGATAGGGGATATATTCGTCCATCTCTCCTTCGTGGCTCGGCTCGGCTCGCGCGCTAACCTCGAGACAAGGAGATATTGCCTTCCGTGTCATCGCGTGCGCTTGTGAGCAACGCCTGGCAGGTCTCCTCGCTATATATGGGAGCTCCGCTAGCGAACGAGTGAAGTGGCGGAGGAGCTCTGCGCGCACAAGAAAATCGAGAGCGTTACGTAAATTGAATACCAGTGAGAGAAAGAGAGAGAGAGAGAGAGAGGAGAAAAGAGGTTAAAAGAGGGTAGAGTCGGAGGCAAGAAAAGAGAGAGAGAAAAGTTTTAAGAAAACTTATGAGAAATGCCGATGGAACGTAAGCGTGAATACGAAATGTGCGCGAGCGCTCGGTTTATACATAGATCTAGACGAGAGAAAAAAGCGAGCGAGAGAGAGAGAGAGCCTCAGACGTTCAGGTCATTTGTTACAGCAAACGCTTAGTATTACTAGGTACCGCGCGGGTGCGCGCGCGGGCAATACCGGTCACATGTAACCGATATCATCGTTGAGCTCTCTCGTTACATGCCCGGCTTTGCGCCATACATACCCAAACGAAGGGCCTGGGCAAAATCTGCAGCCTGAATAACAAAGACTCTCTCTATTCCTCTCTCCCCCCCAAAATCCTGTCTTGCATAAATTTGCTACATGTAGCAACGATCTTAGCTTTAGCACACAGCTTCGCAGCCTTGGCTCTGCGGCAAACGAGAGAGCGAGAAGAGATATCCGCGATGCGATGCGAGAGATAGAGATAGAGAGAGTGCCGAAGTATAATAGTAACGCCTGGTGTAACAGTAGGTACTAGGTTGTAGTAGTGACGCAAGTTCTATATCCTCCTCTCTGTGTGTAGTGCGGTGCGTGTACAGCGAGCGAAGCCCCGCTGTGCGGTGCAAGCTCATATATACTGCTTATATATATACGGCACGCGCAATTAGCAGCAGTAGCTGTTGATTGAACTCTCGGCTACCACCACTGGCTGCTACCACCGCTGCTGCTGCTCAACAATGTGTACAATAATATATAATGACACAGGTCGCCGCGCAAGCTCGCTACCGCTACCGCTGCTACTGCAGACAAGTTCGCATCGCGCATCGAACAGCTCCCGCGCGGGAGCTGCTCGCTCTATAATCGTCAAATTAACCGTCTTGCTTTATTATCACCGTGTAATCGGCTAATCCGCTCTCGCGCGAATACAGCACAGACAGCTGTGCGTATTAAATAGAGGCGCGTCGAAACCGATAGCGCGAGGCAGAGAGTACGAGTATGCGTGCACGCTAATTTTTGCTGAAACCGCGCGCTCACATCGGAATCACGTTGTCTAGCTGCTACTGCAGGTCACACAGCTTGCGCAAGAGGAGAGCTTTCGCGATGATGCACATATTATAATTAGCTGCTCGGTAGCAGTGTGCAGCTACGTCATCGCGTGTATAAAGAAGCTCTCTGTACGCGCCCCGTTATTATCCCATGCGCACACGTACGATCAAGATGCTCGTAGTCGCTGTTTTGTCTAGCCGCGTAACAGCTTCCCCATGTAAATTTCATTTTTCCAGCAGCAGCAGCCGCAGCGTTAGCAGGCTTGGTATATAGGTTCGGTGCGGAGCTCGTTCGTTAAATAACAGCGCATATACACCTTGTAGCAGCGTGGCGTCAGTAGTAGCAACAGCAGCAGCAGTGCAGCGTCCGGGTGCTTTTATCTCGTGGCTGTGGCTTGTGTAGCGCGGCGGCAGTATACAACGGCGAAGCTTTTAGCATTAACGTGCGCGCGCGAGCTTGCAGTAGCGCATAGCACCGCACCGCACCGACGACGAGACAGCCTCCCGTCGCGCGTGTCGCGTTATAATGCACGTTCATGTAATGCACTTCAACGCGAAAAACGTGTGCTTGCAGAAGTTGTAACGTTACGTCGCGCCGTCGTCATTGAAGATCCCCCAATGGTCCCTGCGTAACCTGCATCGGTTCCAGAACAAGCTACGATGTCCCCCGCACAGCCAGTAGCAGTTCAAGATCCACCTCCAGTAGTCGCACCTGACATTGTCCACCCACAGGCGTATGTCAATGATGCTACTCAACGTTTCCCACCAGCTGTAAGGAGTTGTTGGGAAGCTTTATCTCAGGCACTTATTGGTTATCAAGATCCAAGACAATTTCTCGCTAGATGCGAAGAATATCTAGCCTCTTATAATTTACCAGAACATCAGCGAGTTAGAACAATCGAGCAAGGACTGACAGATGGCACAGAAAGCTGATGGCGCTGCTATCAAAATCTTGGAATTGGATGGAATAGATTTCAAGAACTTTTCATTGATCGATTTGATTCTGCAGCTATTAAGAGTTCCTTACTCGTTAAACTTTTTGGTCACAGTCAAGGCGAACGTGAGCAGGTCTCTACGTTTTTGCAACAGAAATACATGTTGTATCAAAGAATTCAATCCACCGATACAGAACAGAATAAGGTGACAACATTAGTTAATTTGATCCGACCATCCTTACGAAAATATTTGCGGACCACACACATCATTGATTTTTCTGATCTCTTACAAAAGTCAATTGAGCTGGAAAAAGACAAAAAGGATGAACGACGTGTTACTGCGAGAAAAAAACCAAGAGAAGATAAAACCAAGAATGTACGACCGTCAGATTCATCTAAACCATACCTAAGTGTTATTATTGTCCTGAGTTTCATTTTCATCGGGATTGCGATGTTCATACAAGATTTTATATTGAATCATGACAGAGGAAATGGTAAAACAACAACGGCTGTGAACATAATATATAATATATTAAAGCAAAATCCATTGGTAAAAATATTGGTGTGTTGTCAATCCAATGGTGCTGTGGACTTATTGGCTGGCAAGCTTGAAGCCGTTTTACAAAAGAATACTGTGATCAGAAATGTTTCGCGTAGGTTTGATGTGGTTTATTCCTCAATGAAACGTTTAGACGTATTACAAGTAACTTTGTGAAGACTATTTTCATATACCCAAATAACATACTAAATTTTGGGGCAGGTCCGAGACCCCCCGCACAAAAGTGGTACATATATGAAAAAACTGTTCTTATATAATATGTAAACAAGCCACTAGGGGGCGAACTTGTAAAAACTCGCAACCCTAAAACGAACGGTGGCTTAAAATGCTTATATCCGTACTAAACTCAACTTCTTCATCTATATTGTGCAATTTTTCATTTTTGTACTGCAAACATTGCAATTTTTGTGTTTGTGTTGTGAAAAATTGTTTGCAATTTTTCATCCAGTGCAAATTTTCTTGTATTAAGTATTCAATTTACTTTCAATGTTCATTTTCGCTCTTAAATGAATTAAAAGGCGTAGAATTGCATCGGCATCCTCCTGATTATTGTAAGAGTGGTTACGTTCATTTTCAAAACCTTGTGTCTCAACAAATATGACCCCGCGATCTTTTTCCTCAAGCCAATCAAATTGAAGTGTGTTATCATTAGTTGTTCTGTCGCTGGTCAATTTATTATTATAAAATATATGAAAAAACTGCTCATATAAATAAACAAAAAGTGTGCGCTGCTGTTCTAACAGCGCAGCATATAACAGTACATACCTCGACTCACAAGGCAAGAGAGTAGTGCGCTTTCTTACGTGCGATTAATACAATTACGCGGCAGGGAAAATTAAAGGCGCAAAAAAGAAGGAGAAGGAAGGAAGAACTGCATGCACGCGGTGAAGAAAAGCTGTCGCGAAACGTCGACGTCAGGCTCGAGCTTGCGAGCGATATACACGCAGAATAGTTTTCGTTATAATTTCCTAGCTCGCGCAAGGAGATCTCAGAGACAGCGCGCGCGCGCGCGCAGGCTATATATTTTTTTCTGAAACAAAACTACTTTGAATACCAAAGCCTTTTGGGCAAAGAAGTACATAGTCGGGCTGCAGAGAGCATCAGAAGCAGCTGAAAGCGAGTGAAAGTCGAGAATTCCAGAAACAGAATTCCTCAACTTAAAATTCCGAAACTATTTCTTCGCGATGAAACTGCGACTCCGGCGCACACAGACATCGTCTCTTCTGTCTGTGATTCTCCCTTGCTCCCTTATTTTCGAGTGAAAATTAGCGCTCGCGCGCGTACACTCCACAGCTCCCGAGTACGCACCGCCACCAGATTTTTAGCTATATGTAGGTAGGAGTCGAATAGTCGAAAAGGTGCACACGCACGGAATACCTACTCGCGATCCGGATCCCGGCCCCAGCTCTACAGGGCAATGCTGCCGGCGCAAGTAAAATAATAGTCAATCAAATAAAGTAGCGGTGTAGTCGATCTGCATATATGTAGGTAGGTACGTACGCGGTAGGTACGTTCCGACAGTCGGAGACTCGCTTCGCCCAGCAATCATCAATCACTTTAATTCCAATCTGCAGTTCAGTCATTCAAGTCTCTCTCTTCTCTCCTCTCTCTCTCTCTCTCTCTCTCACGACTGACATCCTTTGAATTCCAACTACAGCACGCGAAGCTCTGACACCTCTTCTAGTCGTATTATGTTCTCTCTCTCTCGCACACACACACACATGCACCGCTGCAGCTTGCACCCACATGCACACACACGCACGTGCGAGAGAGCACACATTTGCACACAAGAGCATATCTAGAGCAAAGCGGCGTCGGCAGTACTCCGATAGGTATTGTTATTGTCACCTAGGCACGCGCGCGCGCTCCTGGCACCAACGGCATATAGCACCAGCAGCAGCAACGACGACGAGAGAAAGCGAATATTCGAGATGCTGCGTCGGATATACACCGAAAGCTCCCCTAGCACTGCTGCTGCTGCTGCCGCGCCTAATAGCTCACACGTAGGGTATATACCTATACGGTGGATACGTAAGCGAGCGAGCGACGATCTACTAACTGCAAATTTCCGGGAGAAACGCTATATGCCAAATGCACGTGTTCTCTCTCACTGTCTCTTTGTGCCTTTCACGTGTACACGGAAATAGAGCTTATACGCGACTTCGTCTGTGTATGTGTGTGAGTCTTGGAGGGTGGGTGGGTGTCCGCGAATAGAAGAAAAAGGTAAGGCGAAAGGGGAGTTTTTACGACCGACGCTACCGTCGTCGTCTCGGTGCTCTCTGCAGGCAGTAATAGAAGTAGTAGTCGTGATTCGCAGTCAGCAGGTTGTAGGATCAGAAGAGTAACAGTCGGTTTAATTTAATTGTTTTTACGACCCGTGTTCGACGGCTCCTAACATCCGCGGCGGGTGCACCGAAGATCGCTAACGACGAACTACGATGAATCGAGTGAAAAATTGTTGTACCTTACGGTTTTAGTACCTTGATGGATTGGCTCTTTACCTGATTGAGCAAAATTATAAAATGAAAAGTAAAAAGACTGATTCGTCGTGTGTGCGTCCGTGTGTGGCATGCTTCCAGTGGTATAGGTATGTATGTATGCGTGTGCGTCAGTGGTAAAAGGAAAACTGTTGATTCGTCGCCGGGATGTAGTCATTAGCAAGTCCAAGCGCGTGTCCGCGCGCGTTTGAGATCTCTCGTGCACTGCGCTATGCGCTGCGCTGCGAGAGGCTGAAGTCTCAAGTTAAATACGGGGGAATCGGAGCTAAGCAAATCGAAGCTCTCCAGCATTCCAAATGAAGTTTGCCTGCGCGCGACTGAGAGAGAGAGAGAGAGAGAGCAATTCAGCAGCGGCAGCGGTGGCTTGTGCTGTGTTGCATCGTTACATCCCTATTCGCTGCTCCATTGATTAATTCCTCGACGTGACGTCGTCGTCGTCGTCGTCCTTCTACTCCTATTCGTACTCGTTTAGTAGCTCGAAAGATTCTCAAACGACAAATTAGCTCGTTGAAAAAGTTTTGCAATATATATCATGCCACTCGAGAGTAAGAGGGAGGGAGTAAAGAGAGAGATAGAGAGAGAAACGAATGAAATATCCCAACTGTGCGCTGCACGCGCGGTAATTCAATGAAGTTTAGTCGTTGTGTTGCACCTTGCGTGAAAATGATGAAATATCCTGGCTGGCTGGCTGGCTGGTGAGCTTGGCCCAGGCTCTAGGCCACGCTCGAGAGGCAGCAACTATACAGGGAGAGAGAGAGAATCTCTCTAAATCACGAAAAGCGAATATAACCCATGCGCGAAGCTTGTTTGTTGAGCTATCTTAACCTAAACTATATACAGCCGAAAAGTGAGACAGACGCGAGAGCTCGACATGTATATTTATATTACATATATACAAAACGAGTTGCTGGAACTATGATGCAATATATATGTAGGTGGAGCTTTCGCAGGCTGCACGTGTGTGTGCTTGTATGTGTGTATGCATAACGAGAGGAACGCATTATTGCCCGAGTTCGAGAACTATGAACTACGTTTTCCTCGCATCTCACTCTCTCTCTCTCTCCCTCTTTTTTTTCGTTCAAACGTTCATAATATTTTTAGTGGATAAAAAGTTTTATCATTTGCGCCAACTATACGCTGCTCGTAAAAGTTAATGGAATAGATAGCTTATATGCGAAAAGGATGATAAATATAATGCCCCGCGCGCGCGCGCGCGCGAGTTCGACGAATATAAGCTTTCTTTTTCCCAATATGCGGATTTTCCTACTGCAAAATTTGTACTTTGCAAAGAGTGGAGAGAAGAGGAGAGAGCGTGCACGGGGGCGCGAGCGAGAGAGAAAATAATATTAAAAAAAAAAAGCTCGAAGCCAAACCATATTCGATTTCCACTCGCAGCGCGAAAATTCGCGAATACACGATAATACTCGAGTGATTTTTCGCGCACGTTCTCGCCGCGCGCAAGGTTACATTTTTCGTGCTCGACAAATCGCATTGTTGCGCAAGGACGAAAGGGAGCCGGAGAAGAGGGCGGCTTTACTAATAATCGACTTACGCAAGGCTTTCGGTCTGACCAATGAAGCGGAAAAAACAAGTTACGCGCGCGGGCTACGTGGAACTTTTCCGTCACTGAAACTTTGCAGCAGGGCTGCGTGGGCGCTGCTGCCCTCGTGATTAGAAAAGAAAATTATGATTGAGAGGGCATTTCTCTGGTCTGTTCTTTTTTTTTTTTTTTTGCTCGAAAATTATAGCTAAGCACGTTCGTTCGTCAACCGAAATGGCGTAGTAGTACAGAGAGATCTCGGCAAACGCGCGATCGATAAGAGAAAAAAAAACAGGAAAAAAGAAGCTAACGTACATATACACGCGCTTAAAGCAGTAAAATCAATACAAAAGCTTCGTTTGCCGTTCGTATGTATGTATAAAGTCGGTCCTCTTATCGGTCGGAGGGTATAGCTTCCCAAAGCTCGAGGATTACCACGCAGTAATTATGAGATCGTGGAATCCATTAAGCTGGGAAAACTCCTCCCATGGAACTCTTTCCTCTCTCTCTTTGTCGCTTGTTCCTTCTTCCCTCCGATATAACTATATGTACGCTACACCACACACATACACTTCTCTTAATTCCAGCGTAAAATTGTCTCGCTCCACTTAGCTCTCAACGGTGCGCCCTCTCCACGGGTGTAAAGGTCGTTACGTCAAAAATTCACAAATTTCTACCTCGTAATCGACAACGAAGTATACGTGCGCGCCTCGCTGTATACATACTCCAGCCAAAGTATAGCCGACCGGCATGCGGGAAAGCAGCAGCAGCAGCAGAACATGAGGGAGGAATGAGCATATAAAATATATAAGCTAACCGAGCTCCGACACACACGCGCACGGCGCGGGTCTCCCTCTCTTCCCTGCCCGAGAGCTTTTATCTCAATCTCGTACTACGACTACTACCGCACCGCCGCCGTCTCTTTCTCTCTCACTCTCTCACTCTCAACGAACTCGCGTCCACTTAATTTCATTATCACTTATCTCTTTTGGGCTTTTATTGCGCATAGGCGCGCGCGCGGGGGTCGAGAGTGAGAGTACGCGTATATATATATTCACGAAAACGCGTGCCACAGTCGCTAACGATCGAGGAAGAGAAGGAAAGAGAGACAACCTCGGTCTCTTATGCTCGGCCAGGTGAAGAGTATATAAGACCTACTCGGGGATAAGATAAAAAGCGTACGAAATTTTCCACCAAGACCGTGCACGGAGAGGGAGAGAGAGGGAACTATTTTCAAGAAAGAGAGTCAGTGTATACTTACAGCGAGAGTGTAAGGGACTGCTATACGTATAGTTGAGTAAGAAAGAAAGAGAGAGAGAGAGAGAGAGAGAGAGAGAGAGAGAGAGAAAGCGAATCCCCGAGGGCTCGAAATAAGGTGCAGTCATTTTGCACAATTATATCCCAAGCCCACCTAAGGGAACTCTTTTCTTCCATTTTCAGGATCTTCGCGCTCGCTCGCGTAGTAGTAGTGCCCGCGCGGCGCGAGCTAGCTGCAGCACTCGCTGCAGCGCGCTAGACTCTTACGTTTTTGCAGCTCTTGTTAATAATTGTGTTCACTAAAATATACCCCGAGAGTGAGATTGGACGGAGCAAAAAAAAAAAGAACGAAAGTAAAAAAAAAAAAACGAATGAGTCGAAAAAAAAAATTATACCTACGTATATATATGAAATAGAAGACTCTCGTAAAAGCTGAAATAGCAGAAAATTTTGCTCCCCGTATATTTAGCTCATCTGCTTGGGAGCTACTACTAGGAGCGCTGCTGCTCGCCGCCGCCGTCGTGCCTCGACCGGTCCTGCACACGAGCGCGCGCGCGCGCGCGCATATATATACCAGAACACGGCAATAAACTCAGCGGCTACGGAACTTTTTCCCTCAAACTTTAATCCTTGCAATTGCGTGCGATGATGAGAAAGAGCAGCTCGCGCGCAGTCAATGAATCGTCAGATTTCCGAAGCTGAAGAGAGAGAGAGAGAAAGCCCGTGAAGCTCGAATGATTATTGATTTTTGTCGGGGGCGGCGATTTTTCATGCTCTTTCGGATGGGGATTTATATTATAAAGTGAAGAAAAAGCGACGCTTCGTTTCTAATGTCTCTCTCTCTCTCTCTTTTGCTCTAAGATATATATAATACAAACTTTTCCGATAAGTGGGATACGTCAGAGAGCGAGAGAAAGAGATTGTATTTATGACCGGTACGCAGCAGGAAATATCGAGTTATACCCATTGTTAATCCACCGAGCGTGTGCGGTTCTACAACGATTTTTCAGCTTTCATTCATTCGTTCTCTGCCTCTCTCTCTTTCTTGCTTTTCCAGTCATCGACGTCGTTTGGGTATACATTATCGTATCGTTTTCTTCGACCATTCTCAAGTTCAATAATGCGCGTGACAATTCTCACCCGCGATACGAAATTAATAATCGGCGCAGGAGGGACACGACCATATAAGAACTCGCCGCTATAATAACTCGCTAAAAATACCGTCGAGAGTTCGAAGAAAGTTGCGTGGACTCGCGCGCGTGGGTAAGATTATACGTACGCAAAATAAAAGTAGTAATTTGACATTTCGAATTCATTTACGTGGCGGTAGCGGCTCGCTGCTGGCCCGTCGCTCGCTCGCCACTCACACTTTTAATCCGCTTTAATTGTGAAAAATTGTCGACTGTCACGCCAACGTTTCTTTTTCACACTTCCTCTCTCTCTCCCTTTTCACCTTTCGTACCCCTCTCTCTCTCTCTCTCTTCGCCATTTTTTAGTCTTACTCTACCTCGCACACCCACTCATACACGCACACGCACACATACACGTACTCACACACACTTATGTTTCATTCTATCTCTTCGAATCGTCTTTTTGTACTGCAGCCCAGCGTAAAAATTCTCTATTTTACCGTTCATCTGGACACGTAGAGAGAGAGAGCGAGCCCGTTAATTCCGTTAGCTAGTATAACGAGTTTGCCGGCGAAAATAGAAAAAAAGGGGGGAGGGCGAGAGAGGACTTGACTCTTACTTTGTGTATATCTACGCGCGAGCTTGCGTACATTCGATATAATCCAAAAAAAAAGTGGCGAGGAAAGAAAAAGAGTCGAGTCAAGAAACAAAAACTGCTAAGCTTTTATTTTCCAAAATGTTCATTACTCCCTCGGGGCTCGAACGCTTCGCAGCTCTATTTTAACGCTGAAAAGAAAAATTAATTAACATAAGGATTATTACACTCGTAATAACAATCGACGTTGGCACGTAATATTAAACATTCCGTTCAGCGCGCGGGTGGGGTGTTTGGAAGGAAAGGGAAGCGACACGAATTCAACTATTCGAGGCTAATCGTGACATTATTCGAGTATACGCACGTGTGCGCGCGTACATATCCACGACACGCACATACAAATACACGCAGATAGAGCCGGCGTGATTGGCATTACGATATACTGATGCACATCTCTCTCTCTCTCCCTCTCTCTCTCTCTCTCTCTTGTTCCCTCTCTTTCGTGCAGTACGTTGAAACTCGGTTAAATTCACGTGCCACTCGTTTCGATGCTTCAAATTTTCAAAAGTCGTTATGCTATATTATACTCGATTGGAGGATTATAAATACATGCATACGTCCCAGCGACGCGCCCTTTCTCCCCCGGTCCCGATATTTGAATAATACAGACATAAATATCGTATGGAAAAATAGATGTGTGTATGTGTGAGCGAACGTATACCAACGAATCGAACATTTCGGGCAATCGTAATCGGAAAACTCGCGCGCGAGTTTGCAATCGCCAAAGTTCATTCGAGTATCGATTAATTAGGAATACCCGAGATGCGGAGCTGGGATACGTAATATCGCTCGAATACACGCCGATAAATATCGCATTTATGCCACGTCTTATTTATCTTTCGCTATCTTCTTCATTGTTCGCCCAGCGACTCCTCGAATTTGTCGTTCAGTTGTTTTATGAGCACCTGCGCGAGAGAGAGTAAAAACGTAAAATTAGCTTTCCATTAATCGGGGTTATCAATTTTTTCAGGTACGAATCGAAAATTTACATCGCTCGTCCGTCCGTTAATGAATTCTCGCAGCCATTCCTTGTTGTTTATCTCGAGCTCTCGCAGTATGCGCTCGTTGCGCGTGCCGTAATCGACGATCTCTTTCAGGACGCGATATTTCTTTCCCTTGGCTTTGTAAATTTTCAGGCCTCCCTTGACGTCGCTCACGACGACGACCAACGGTTGCAGAGGTATCGCGTGCGGATAGAGTCCCGTGATGTCGTCCCGTATAACGGTATTGACGATCTTCTTACACTTTATCTGCTTCGGAATCGAACAGTTCAAGATGTCCTGCTGGATTTTTAGATCCAAAATTTCGATGTCACCGTTCGACGTGCCGAGCAATATCACGCTGGCGTCTCTTCTGTCCCAGCATCCTGAGGTGTAACTAAAGTTTTTTCATCGTTACATGAAAACAACATATTTTTTACAGCTCTGTATCTTAAGCTATTTTATTTTACTTACGTTATGTTCGGATTCGTCTCGTTCTTGTATTCAAAGCACGGCAGTGGGTTATCCACTCGCCATACGTAGACATTTTCGCCATTAATGGTGAGCAAGATGTCGTGAAAAAAAGGCGAGCGTATCGCGTGCGTCACCGGCATCGGTTTATCGGGTTTCTCCTCGGGATACTCGTACACTATTTTACAGTGCTGCGAATTGATGACGTCGGTATGGAAACCTTGCCACGTTACGTAAAGATGCCTGCCGTCCTCCGTACCGATGAACATTTTCGGTCTCACCAATTTAACTTTCGTATCGTCGTCGTTGTCGTCGTTGCCGCTCGAGTCGCCGACTTTGTCGGATTTCAGCGTATTTTTGTTGTTCTCGTAGCAGGCGTAATGATTTATCACTCTGCTCTCCTCCAATTGCCACTCGTAATTAAATATGTTTTTGGTAAACTTTTGAGATTGAAAGGGATCTTCGGTCCACTCGCTATTTTTTAAAAAGAGATCGATGTCCATGTTGGATTTGAGTTCTGGTTGCACGGGAACGAATATGCAACACATGGTGGTAATTTGAAAATTTACAAATACTTTGAATACTGGCCGCCAGATTCCGTTGAGTTTGTAATACGGCGATTCCTCGTTAAAAGTGCCTAAATCTTTAACATCCTTTTTATTTATCTCTTTAACGCCACGGCTCGGCTGCCACCTGAGTTGTGAAGATTAATTTAAGTGATTATATTACAAAGTATTAATTTGATACAAGAGTGAAAAATGAACTATCACTTGAGATCGAAAAAGGAAATCGTCATATCTTGGCTTGCAGCGACGAATTGCAAATTCGGATCCTTCAAAAAGTCGGTGCCATTTTTACCTCGAAAAACTTGTATCTGTCCCGTTTCGTTGATGTGATGATTGGCTGCAAGCCACTCGATACTTTTGAAACTTGATTTCTGGCAATGCTGTTCGTCGGAATGAATGCATGGCCATATCTCTTTTTGGTCGCCTTCATCACTATTAATATTGGTCATTCCTAGATCCCAAATTACAATCTATACTTAAAAATAGTGACATGTTACTCGACATATTTGATTACACATGGTATTAATTAAAACTTCACGTTATGTAATCGGTTTTTTACATTCGACATACATTTTCTTTCAATTAATAAACTTTCGGTTACTACAAATCACCACCCCTCCCAACTAGGTCAGGTTTTAGTGAATGATAAAATAATCGCTCTGTTAGCGAGCGCATGAAAGGAAGAATTAAATTCGCTACTTTATGCACTATGTGCACGAATGAGCATGTTATACTTTTCAAAGTGGGTCTTCATTGAATATAAACGTGTGTAGACATTTATGCCAAAACTTTTCACTAAAAATTTTAATTTTGTAATTAAAATTTGAACATTACTTGACCATTGGAGAGGCCGCCGACAACAATAGTACGATTTTCACTGTCGTTATATGGGCAATAAGACAGAGTTTCCACAGTCCCCTTTGCTTTCGATTTTAAAATGATTTTTGGCACTGAGGGTTTTTCTAATGACCAAATTAAAATTTTAATATCAGTAAACTTTTCGTTTGGCTCCTGCAAAAAAGTGAATAGATGATAAAAAAGTATTAGTACAATTGGTACACTCATACGCAAAAGTATTACCGTCAACGAAACGGATACTGCGCAATAACCTGTCCACGTAGGATGCCAACATAAATGATGAAAATTGAAGATGTTAAAATTATTGTCGTCAACCATCTCCAAATCCTGAACCTTTTCGTAAGGCTCTATCTGGATATGGGGTTTGATTGCTTTTTTCATCGTTTTTAATTCTTTTAAATCGTTGGTCTCTATGTTTTTTTCATTCTCCGCCAGCTGAAGCACAAAAAAAAGCACAAAAAAGTTTTATAGTAACCAATGTTGCGATTAAAAACAACGACTGCTCACCATCATCTCTACGTCTTCGACGTGATAATCCGCGTACATATTGTTGCTATCCTGTCTGCTATTGCCGATATCTTGAGCTCTCGAAAAGCCCGCCCAATCGTTGTACATGGTTTGCGTCGTGGCATTTTTGCTGTGACTCTTGATGGTCTGCGCGAGGTCGTCGACGCAATAAGGCTCGGCGTCCGACACTTGACTCACCAGCTCGCTCTGAACGGCCTCTTTAATCTCGGTGATCAGTATTTCGGCCGCGGTCTCGTTTCCATCCTTCAGTCTCGATATTTTACAATCTGCAAGTTTCTTGACGTACAATTGACTGGCCTTTTCGTTCATTGTCATTTGCCTCTTGGGAGCAAAATTTATGGTTAAATTTTGCGACACTAGAAGCAGTATGGCTAGTCAGCCGTGAATCTCAGGAAATCAAATAGCTTCTGCTCGAGTGGGTGCAGACGATAAGATAAACAAAAATATTCGCTCTCAATTGTTTAATGTACATGAACTATAGTGTCTCTCAATTTATTTTTATTTTACTTTTTACTCTCCTTCCCTTGTATTGCTTCATCGTATCATACAATTTTACTGGATAGTTGCTGAAAAATATTTATTCAAGTTTTTTTGGACGCTTTAACCTATCGATGGACAAAATAACTTTATTTCGAAAATTCCTAAATCAAAAAGTAAGCATTTGATAAAAAAATGTATATTTGAAAAAAAATTTTAAAGTGATCAAAGAATCAATACACACATCATAAAACTTCATAATATCGCATTTCGCTGGGTATTCTAATGATCTAAAGCTCCTCTCAAGTCGAGTGCATTAATATTATATTTCTTAATGAATAATCCACTTTCCACCGCGTTCATGTATAGCTGCACGTGGACCCATATTCTCTATCGTGCTGCTCTGGCAGAGTCGCGAGCACAGAGTTCTTGCGAGTTGCATCCAAAGTCCAAACACGCACACACATGTTATTCGGCAAGTTTGAGGCAACGTATAGGTTAATAGCTTATAGTTCACACACACACACACACATATATTATGTATGTGCGCGTGCGTGTATGTGCTGCACCCTCGCAAGCTCACATGCACGCGAGTGTCGTCTTTCACTCGCTCAATGACTCTCTCTCTCTCTCTATATAGAATATGTGTGCTGCATAAAAGCGAGAAGCATCGAAGAAAACGCTATTAATACGCTTCTGGGCTTATTACTCAGCCACATGATGAGTATTTCAAGTGCGCGCAACTGCTCCTACTCTATGCCATCTATTTACCAAGATAGCTTCTCTCGTTCGCTCTCTCTCTCTCTCTCTCTCTTTCTCTACTAATTGCGTGTGTATAACGTATCGTGTGTATGTGTGTCTGTGTGTGTGTGTGTGTGTGTGTGAGCGAGCGAGCAAACGAAAAGCTCACCTGCTTCTGACAGCTTGTTTTCGGGTCAGCACCCCTCCTGCCTCTTCCTCCCTTATTTCCCATCATACCCTCTCTCGTTCTAGCTCTCTCTCTCTCTCTTGTATAATTAGCAAAAAGTTTCTCTCTCTCTCTCTCTGCCGGTGCAATTTCGATGAGCCGCGCGCTAGCTCGAGCTCGGGTACGTAGCTCGCGCGTGCGGCTGCACATAAATCTCAACTAGCTACCGCTACTGTTGCGAGTTAGCTTCTGGCTAAGCGTACTACATGCGGCAACGGCGGCGGCGGCGGCGGAGCTCTCTCGGATATACGCGCCGGATACGTTCGTGCGCTCGATGTGGGCGTTAATTATATACTCCAATGGCACACTGCCTCAAGAGCGAGCATTATTTATCCGGCGATATTTCTATTCTGATGACGAATAATTCCTCCGCAAACGCCACCGCCGAGTGGACCTGAAATCGCCTCGTCCTTCTTTTTTTTTCATACGTATATAAGAGTTGGTTATTTGGAAGAAGCGCGAACTTAATGCATAGCTAAAATTACGTGACCATATAAAACCAGTACCGAGATGAATTTTCTTTCATAAATAATACAATCGCTTGAAAGCTTGGGTTGCGGGCCCTTACGACGTTCTCTGCAGTGCGGTATGACATCAAGGTTGGCAATTTTAGATTGCAAATTCAGTTATTCCATTTCCACTCAGCTGCGGTGGTGCAACTCAATAATCCGTTTGACTGTGTTCGTACTCTATCGTCCCCGATTCACAATCATCCTACCATGTATTCCGTTCAATATTTCAGTATCTCAGTAAAAATAAAACGTTACTTAATTGTAATACTTCGATTCATGTTGAATTCATGTGGTCCAAAATATGGATTTGTTTCAACAAATTTTTGAGAACAAGACCAAAAATATTTCAGGGTTTTCCCTTTTTGTTCCAGAAATCCTTTTGATATTTTGGAACAACTATCAAAATATTATACTTTATTTTGATAGTTGCTTGCGATGAATTCGGGAATTCATAGTAATTTTCGCCAGAATTTTCGTTGATTTCTTGAAAAAATTTTTTAAATTTTAAATTAAGGTGTAAGTGCTAAAAAATGTTGGAAAAAATTTAGAGTTTCAGATTCCACGCAATCTCCTCGTTAGTATAAAATGAATTTAATTATTCTATTTTTAATTAAATTTAATTATAATCATTCCAAATGTTCTTCGTACCATCTGAGGAGCAAATTCCATGGCTAATAAATTCGACTTCTCAACTGCATTATTCAAATTGAATTAAATTAAGTAATTGATGAACAATATCCAATTTATCAACCCATTTATAGTTTAAACCACTCGAAAGCAGAAAATCCATGGAATCGTTTGCACGTGCTTTTTTACGTACCAATTTTGTATTCACACTCGTGAAATGACGTTAAAGCGAATGCGAGTCAAGAACTTGAAAAATTCATGAGTTCATCAGTTCTATAACTATTTTTGAATTCGTTTGCGTGTCGTGCACTCGCGGGCAAATGCGACGAGCAAACCTGGTAGTTTTTTCTCAATATTAATTCAAGCGATAATTAATTCACGGATACATCAAACGCGGGGGAGCTCTTTCAACCTGCATACATACACACGCGTAAGTACATACTCTTTTATTTTGCTAAAAGAAAATGTTTTAACGAGTACTCAAAGACTAAAAGTGACAATTTCAACGTTATAACGAGAGCGAGTAAAAGCAATAGAAAATTTCCGCGCCCATAGGATGGAAAAGCGAAGCGGCAGCAGCAGCAGCAGCAGCAGCGGTGGCGGCACATTGCGAAGAAGAGAGAAACGAAGAGAAAGTGAGGAGAAAAGAAAAAAATGATAATAACAATAAAAGAAGCACAGCATCACGACTGCTGTAACCGCACCTCACGCGACTAGTAGTACCTCGACTACACGCACACACATACACACACACACACACACACACACACACACACACACACACATAGAGGCTGTGTTATCACGCGGCACGTTCGAGAAAATGATATTACTGCTATACGCTTTTCTGCGTCAACTTTCGCTACGGGTCTTTCTCTTTCGTCCTCTTCTCTTCTCTTTCTCTCTTTCGTTTCTCTCCAGCCTTTTTCTCGTGAGAAAGACAGAGACAGAGAAGATAGAGAAACTTTTGCACGCCTGAAAGAGCTTTGAGGCAGGAAAGAGAGAGAGAGTCGTCTATACATGTATACAGGCGCGTTTTCATTCTTTTTGAGGTCACGGAGCTTTTTTCAAACATATAATGCCTCTTACTCGCGCAAATGGGCTAACCTCGAGGAAAAAATACTAACTGCCTTCTTAACTCGTCCAAGCGCGCGCGCGCGCGCGCGCGCCTCGTCAGCCTCGCCAAGTTTTGATTGAGTTAGGTTTACGCGCGCGTATGAGGTGCAAATCGTCCTTCTCAACGAGGATATTTCGCCGTTTAAGTACCTTAATTTTCTTCCACTGCGGCAGTTTCTTTTCTTCGATATTAAAAAGAAAATGCGATACTCCGTGCGACAACTTTTAAGATCCTCGCAAAAGGGAAAAAAATCGAATAACCTAATCAAGCCCCACGCGCGTCGATGCGTTGGTACACCGTGTCTGCCAACATCATTCATCATTTTTCACGCTGGTATGCGGCCGGTGCAGTCTGCGCCAAAAAAAAATATTCTCCATCCCTGCTCGCGTTCAGTGAGACTGTCAACGTTTACGCACAACTGTCACGATCATCAAACTCCCAACAACGACTACGACGACGACGATGCGAGCTTGCATTTGTGCGTTTCGGAAAAATCAGCTTTTACGTCGAGCTAGAAAACTCGTATTCACACTGCACACACACGTGGCAGAGAAAATGCAGGGACGACGCACTCACACAAATCTATCGTCCGAATCGAAGTGCTACACTATACGTACAAATCATGATTGACGCTTTGGCGCTTCAAGCGTGACAGGACAGAGAGTCGCCTTTCGAAAGCTTCGTGGGGGTGAGTTCAAGAGAGAAGGGAGCAGGGGGGCAACATTTATAGCTTGTTCTTCTTCTCTCCGGCTGCACGCACGTGCGTTTTATACCTGTGTACGGTACGTATGACCTTTTTTTTCGGACGATGCGCAGGTGAAATCGTGTGCATGAAATAAAAAGAGCGCTCATACGCACGCACACACGTATACATGCTTGTGCAGTGCGCTGACGACGACGAGAATCGAAAATAGCATTCGCTAGGCTACTACTACTACTGCTGCTGCTGCTGCTGCTGCTACGAGAGCTTGCACAACATGCACAGCACTTGGCCGCGCGATGCGACGCGACGCGACGTTGAAGCGAGATAGGATTGTAGTACGCGACTGTGCGAGAGTGGTTACTACTGCAGACATGCACAGACACACACTCACACAGACGCACGTAAAGATTGATTGTGAAAAGCGATGCTTTATACATCCTGCCATTTCAAAAGTCTACGCGGTGTTCTGATTTCGTTTGACTGCCGTTGTGAGCTAGTCGTATACGTATACGCGATGCTACTTTTACGACGACGATCCTCGCTGCTGCTGCTGCTACGCAATTATTCTACCATTCGTGTTGCGCGCGCGCGCGCGAGGCTTTTATTTCTCGCGCTCTCGCTGCACTGGAGAAATAATATTTATTTGTTTTTTCGTTGAAATGACCGAGAGCTCGAGTAGCGAGAGCTGCTGCTGCTGCTGCGTTATAGTGCGCCGCGACGATTATAAATGTATTTTTGGGCCGAGAACAAAAAATGCTTCTCTCCTCTGTCAGAGAACGAGCGACGCAAGCTCTCTATACTGCGCTACTGAGCCAGAGATTTGTCAATTTAACTTTACTGCGTGCATCGCGCGCCCGACGTTCAATTTACGATTCTATTCAAATGAGCTTCTCGCTCGCGCGCGCATATATACCGGAGATGAAAGCTCTGTCGACGCAGCTCGCAGTAGAGCCGCTGCTATACCTTATAGATGTGCATGCGAGCAATGGAAGAGGAACTGAAAAGGGACTTTGGGATAATGCCAAAAAGTATATGTATTGGAATATCGAGTGCGTGTTTATTATTGCGCGTCGATACACGCCTTGAATGAGCTTAATGCGCATCCATCACAACGAGGGCTGCGTATCGCGTATATATCATACACATATTTCACGCGGGTCGAGCGAAAGAAAATTTGTAACTGCCGTTGTGACAGTGCATAATCTGCAACCGAAGGATTTTCTTATGAACTGAGGTGACACAATTTAAGATGGAGAAGAGAAACTTGAGAAGGGTCGACGATCCGACGAATATAATACAACTGCGTATAAATTAAGAACACTGCGTCCTTACATAATGAGGGCTCGGTTGCGCAGTTAACGTGTCAACGGCATTACTATGTAATACGCGTGCGGATAAATTTATATACACAAGAGGACAAGAAAATGACGTATAATTATAGGAGAGGAATAATTTTATACACGAAGTAAGAACGAGACGGGTGCATTGCGACTTGTCAGTCTGCCTGTGATTAGAGTGTGTGCCACTCCCCAGATGGATAACTGCAGCATGCCTAGGCTGAAGCAGTAGCGACGGCAGTGGCAGCAACGGCATGGGTAATTTTCAATTACCAAGAGGTTTCCCATTGGACTCGGCTCTCTCTATTCGGAAACTGTTGCTGCTACTGCTGCTCTCTCTCTCTCTCTACTCTGGGATATATAGGTACACATGCGCGCGCGTTACATACCCTAACTCTGCCTATATGTATAATAAGCCTACACGGTCAAGCGAGGGGGCGCAGTGGCACGCACGAGTTAACCGTCGCTCCGTCGATGACTACGACTGCGACGACGATGGTCAACGATGACGTGGAGAATATTCGTTACACACGCGCATGGAGATACGAATTGCGCAATTGAGATTCCGTGCGTGTACGCACGTACGGGACTATATGTACAGCGACGATCGAATTGTGATAAATCGTCATTTTTTTATTATTTTTTTATTTTCACCTGCGTGGACCGAGAGCGATAGTAGATATAGATATGAATTATTATAGGTGCATGAAAAAAAAAAAGAAAAGAAAGGGATGAGAATATTAAACCTCGCGTGGGGCGCGCGCGTTTGTGCGCACTGGCGGTGGCTTCGAGTGTCAGAATTTATGAGCCTAATTAATTGAAAGCTCTTTCTCTCTTTCGGAGAGAGAGAGAGAGAGAGAGTCCATTTTTTTTGTTTCATTCTTCCTCGATCCAACATAGTATCAAGTCTGGCCTAGGCTGGCTGGAGGCTATATGTGGATACACTCACGCACACACGTAGAAGCAATTGAAATAACTCATTCTCGAAAATGTTTGCGGTGTTGATGGGACAGGTTAATGCACCGCGGCTTTCAACGCGCGGCATACGATTATAAAGCTCTCCTGAGCCACCCCTCCTACCGACAAAAAAGCTCTTATTCTTTTCCTTACGCGGCGCGATGACGCTCATGTAATAACCATTATGCGCGGGCGAGGGTGGATTAGTCCGCCGCGGGTTTTTTTGCGCACGGCGAGGCTGCAGTGGGTAATTTCGGCGCGACTTTCCCGCGCGGACTCCAGGCGGGGCAAAGAAAACGCGCCGCCAAGCGGCTCTAGCGATTTCGCTTATGGAGCGTACGCAGCCCAATATGCGATAAATTACCGCAGCGTGCATGTATGCGTAATATAACGCTATACTACATTGGTGTTGCATTGTGAAGCCTCGAGGGCACACACATCTAGCCGGCGCCGCGCGCAGCTCACACTCATATTATATACAACGTGCGTGCAGGGCGCTGCTGCTGCTCGTGTGGAGACAGCTGAATACCTGGATGAGTATACGATGCGATGGCTTATCCGCGCGCATGTACATACGTACACGTATGCATGTGCATATTATGGATACATGTATGTGTGTTACGCCGTCGGTGATTAGCGTGTAATCGAATAAGGACGAACGATCGTCGATTAGCAATAACCGATATCAGCCTTGCGCCCGCGTCGAGCCGCCCTCGTACTCGATAAATTGCTACACGTTTCGGCCTGCGTATAATACACATACACACGCATACACTGGTAGAGTATATAAGGCTGCTACATGTATATGCTACAACAGAAGGAGCAGGACGAGCACCAGCAACAGCACCAGAACCAGAAGTAGCCCAGTTGCCCAGCAGCCATCTCTGTACGTGTGCGGTGCCTCACTCTCTTTCGTTCACACTGCGGTTAATCATTTTCTACTCTATCTATCTATCTATCTATCTATCTATTTATCTATCTATTTGTGCCGAGTCTATCTTGCAAATGGATGCTCCATGTGTACATGTGTATATACTGTATTTCGCCGTTTCGATGTATCAGAGGCATCGCGTACAGTGAAAACGACAAAATTGTGGCGTTTTCCATTATTTTTCATTATTAATAAACGTGGCACCAGAACCGTCGAGCGCACTTTTATCGCCTCGAAAGTTCGGAGTAGCTGACTCAACGTATACTATCAATACAACTAATCCGATCAACGCGCACATGTATTCACTTAACTCGTCGACGGCGCAGTCAGTGGTACGAGTCAACGTCCGATCCTCCATCTCTAGCTCAGACGCTCGATTTCATGCATATGGTCGATTCGCCGTCAAATAAAATGTCCTAAATTATTTTTTGGACCATACGTATAAACGTATATGGTTGATTCTCCCGAAGTCTGCTTTTTCGGGTATGGAAAATGAAAAAATGGTGAAAATTTCTTTTTCACATTTTTTGATGATTTTACTTCGGAATTAGTCTTAAAAAAGTGGGTATTTTCGATTTTCTCGAGCGGTGAAAAAGGAAAGAGCATTTTTCGAGCGTTTTGGCCGGTCACTCGGTGGGCTACGACTCTCCTTGCTTTATTAATGCATTAAATTACTCGCAAAAAAGTAAACAAATATATATGATTTCGATGTATTTTTTCCTCAGTTTTTTAATGGTGATACTTATTTTTTGAAAAAATGATTTTTTCAATGATAAAATGAAAAAAATATTAAAACAAATCGTTCGTATCTATGCTTTCTTCTAATAACTCATTGAAAAAAGTATATTTTCTAAAAACTAACTACACCATCAAAAAGCTGAGGAAAAAATACATCGAAATCATATATTTGTTTACGTTTTTGCGAGTAATTAATGCATTAATAAAGCAAGGAGAGTCGTAGCCCGCCGAGTGACCGGCCAAAACGCTCTTTCCTTCTTCAACACTCGAGAAAATCGAAAATACCCACTTTTTTTAAGACTAATTCCGAAGTAAAATCGCGAGATCTTTCGATCTAGCTACTTTAAAAGTCGATTGGAGTTGTACTCTAGAAGTTACAGCGTAATTTACCTTCAAGTCACTTTTTTGAGGTTATGGAGGCATATTTTTGCATTTTTGACCCCACCACTTCAAAACCTATTGAAAACCCTATTAAGTTTATTTTTCTAAATTTTATTTGAGCCTTTGCAAGCGAGCTGAAAACTGAGCAATCGGGCCGTTTTGGTCACTCCCGCGAGGTGCTGGGGCAACAATGGTGTTTTGCCCCATATGTGGAATGTAAACTCCATACGGTCCCGAAAGAGATTTACAAGAGATTGAATGATTCTTCAAACTAATAAAATATGTACATATTGTTGTGTAATCTTTATCGAAATTGTTGTATTTGTGCAAAATTCTCATCTGCTTGGAATTGCTATACTTATTATTTATTATATTTACTAGAAAAGGAACGAGCACGCAGTGACCCGCATCGCTCCAGAGAGCACACGCAGACACACAACGAACGCCGACCCACCGCCGAACTCTGAGGCTTGAAGTACTCAATAGAAGCAGCAAACGCATGTACCGAGTTATCTTTGTTCTCTTTTTTTTCTGGAAATGGGAATCGAAGTTATCAACTGCTTGCCCGCTACATTATCAGGAAAAAAGAGATACCACACCTAAGGGTCTCGTAAAATGATACGTTAGCGATCTTTCTTTTTATTTCTGCTGCAATTTTTTTTTCTTTCAACTCACTCGGGTGGGGATCACCAGCAGATTCTAGGGGGAACGCCTCGCACATATTCAGGTTGTTGAGAGAGCGAGAGCAACGCATAAACTTGCAGCGAAAGCGAGCAAGGAGTAAAGAGTTTCTCGCTACATATGTGGGTGTACTGTGTATGTCTGCTGTATATATGTACGCAGCCGTAAGGGGTAAAAGTAAAACGGACGAGCCGACGCCAGCCGCAGCGGCGGCGGCAGCAGCAGCAGTAGCAGCAGGCGCGGCAGTACCCCGACACTCTTGAGTCCTTAGGGGTCTTAACTTCTGATGCATTTCACACCAACTCGAGGTAAAATCGAAATATATGTATATATACATATGGACTCTTCTCGTTCGCTCTCGCACTGAGAAAGACCCGCGGCACATACTCACCTCGAATGCTGACGGCTATAATCTGGTTTGCAAATGTTTCAACGCTTCTCTCTCGCTCGCTCCCGTTCTCTCTCTCTTTCTCTCCTCTGCCTCGAGAACACGTGAGTTATGGATTTTTTTTCAACCAGTCAGCCTCCGACGAGTTTTTTTTCTCTCTCTTGTTCTTTTTTTTTTCATCCACCACGCGCGCGCGTCAGAGAATGTGTATTCTACATATACAACAAACTGCGGTCTAGGTGAATATCGACAGGTCTATGGTAAAAGGGTTTTGTGTAAGATATAATATAAGACCGGAGGGATGGATTTTTTTCGCCGCGAGTACGAGAGTGAGAGAGAGAAAGAGAATTGATACATTTTTTTCTTATTGCCAGAGAAAGTGTGTACATGTGTGTATACTGTGTGTATATTTTTTGAAGAATATTTACTCGTTCAAGTGCAGCCATGCATTTTTTTCGCGTGAAATTAGCCAAGCGCGAATATTTGTAAAAAATACTTTATAATATTAGAAAATCATTTTTATACGCCATTATGTGAAAAAAGCAATATAAATGGCCAACGAGAAAGAAAATAGAAGGGGAAAAAAAAGGAAGTGGAGATTGTCGTCGGCGTCAACGATGCAGCAGCAGCATCAACAGAAGCACATCCCCCGAGGGAATTGTATGTAGCTCACTTTGCTGTGCTGGCCTCACTCACATACCTTCCCTCACACACACATACACTCATCACTTGAAATTCGGCACGGGTAAGGCTATAATCGATCTTGTTTGCAAGTGAATCAGTACAGCAGCGGTAGTGGTAGCAGCAGCAGCAGCAGCAGCAGCAGCAGCAGCAGAGATGTCGTCTTCGTCGTTGTTAACGAAGCTATGATATCGCATGGCAAAGAGAGTGACGATGTCGGAGGAGCGAGCGAAAGCTCGAGCTATTGTGCGGCTTGATTTACAGCGGCAGCAACAGCAACAGCAGCAGCAAAAAAACGATAGGAAAAATCTTCTACGACTCTTGTTTTTCACTCCCTTGTCTAACCGAGATAGTTGCACATTGCACTATACCGCCGCTGTTATGTTGCTTGCTCGGCGGGCGATCTTGAAAATCACGCGAGCGTAAAAATTTTTGTCTTCGTTCTTTTTTGCTTGGGTCGCGTGTATAGCGAGAGAGAGAGAGAGAGAGAGAGGCACTATACTGCGCGCGCGAGCTATGAATTTTCCCGTTCTTTTTCATGTACATATCGCTCGACTCGGATACATTATAATATATCCTTGTACGATGGATTTTGATCGACATTTCTCTCTTGCAGATATTCTTCCTTGCACAGTCAATCATACAAGAACTGCATCGCTCTCTCTTTTTTCCTCTCTCTCTCGCTCTTTTGTATCAAATGTTTCACAAAAAGTATTCGGGGGTAGGATGGTTGTAGAGAGATATTATACGACGACGATGAAAATCTGCTCCGCGGCCTATCATTTTTTCTCTTCATGTCTCTCGCTCTCTCTCTCTCTCGAAATGCAACCAACCACTGGAAGATTCGCGCATGCATATACTATAAAGCCATGTACTCCTATATGTCAAGATGTGAATATGCGGGAACCACTGATATATATCTTCTTCCGATTCAGATGCAAAGTAGCAAACTTGTTGAATGCACTCACTTATACTTGCATGCGCGCAACATATACGTATACTCGCGTGTATATATTGATCCGAACGCGTGGAGCGAGGAACAATTTACAATTGTGCGCGACCTTGTGTAACGATTTTTTTATTGTCGTTGTCATGTTCGTTCTTCTGTGCCGTATACATATGCCGAAGCAGAGAAAAAACAAGTGTGTCCCACATGTGCAATGTGCATACTGTGCACTCGAGAGCCAAGGCTTTTCTCCAAATGGACATGTATAAGTCGGGGGCCGCTGTGCAGCAAGCAAAAATGAGGACTGCCCCCGAGTCTGTTTTTATAAATCGACAATTTTCATTCATAGAAACGTAATAATACGATTTACGGGTGGAGCGAGAGAGAGAGAGGCCGAGCTTTTATACTCGCGGCCAGATATTTCTCTCGGTAAGTTGGACGTATATGTGCCAAGATGGATATAGAATAGCAAAAGCGAGAGAAGAAGAAGGGTCCGAAAGAAGGCAAGAGGAGAAAAGAGCAAATATCGACAGTCCAGGCACGTCTTTCGAAAACGGAAATTCCATTGAAACTCCGGCTCAGCTCGGCAGCTACAGCAGCAGCGGTATAGTAGCAGTATAACTTGTATGCCACTATGGGCTGAATCCTAGCCCTATACACAGAACAGTCGAGAGCCAAGTAGAAGAAGAAGAAGAAGAAGTAGGAAAGTGAGAAAGTAGAAAACATAAGACGAGAAAGGGGTATGGATTGTCCAGCACGTTCCGTAGCAGCTCTCTCTCTCTCTCTCTCTCTCTCTCTCTCTCTCTCTTGGAGGAAGACTCATGACGCCCATTAATTGCTAGCCATTCTTACGTCGCAGCAGCCAAGAGTTGCCGGTCATGAATTTCCGCGCGCGCGTACCAGCGAGCGAGCGAGAAAGGCATGTCTGTAATTCGAGCTCTGTGTAGTCGTTGCAGCAGTAGTAGTAGTAGTAGTGAGAGGAAAAGCTCCTTTAGGGTATACGTATAGCCCAGCAGCATCCAAGCTTCGTTCGTTCGTTCGTTCGCTTCCTTCTTCTCATGAGACATCCTTATTAAAAAGAAGAAAGAGAAGCCGAGAGACACATCGACAGGCCAATGGGAGAGAGCCCGAGATATATGAGTATTATATGAAATAGATATATGTATACAGCACATAACGCGGATGGATATATGAGGAAATTTCTCCAACTCTTCGAACTTTTTGACGAGAGTAGAGAGAAAAAAAGCTCCTTTCTTCGCTGTGGAAGCTTAATTAAAATTTATGCTCGCTCACGGCTGCCGCTGCCACATGTTTTACCTGTTTTCCAACGATTCTTACAATAGGCGCACCCGCGCGCTGTGCACGGTACTTGCGTTGGGACAATTTTCCCGCATTCACGAAGTGCATGCGCACAGCTTACATACCGAGGCTCACTCGCGATTTCGTGTACATGTCAAATAAAGTATCAGGTCAGCTTATCTCCTATTCAGGCGCGCGAATAGTAATACGCATGAATAACGAAGAAGAGAGAGAGCGGGCGAGTGAGTAGGAAAAAAAAGAGCGACACACCGAGAAGAGAGTGTATTACTACTCGGGTCCCATAGTATTATTGTATAGTAGTCTATGAATGAACGTAGTGCAGCAGCTCAAAACAATCCGGGAGCTTAAAAAAAAAAAAAAAAAATAGGAGCGCGCGAGAGAGAGAGAGAAAATGGGATAAAAAAAAGCTGCTGCTCGCGGGCGGGATGGAAGCTGTTTACACGCTCGTATCTATCTCTCTCTCCCTCTCGTTGTTGCGCGGCATCCATTAGCCTCCGCGTGCATTAGTAACTCAATCGCCCTTATCTCCAGAGCTGTATATCCATGCTATATACGCGTGCACTGCTGCTGCTGCTGCTGCTGCTGCTGCATAATAGGTTGCGCAGGAGGTATATATATTCGCGATGTGTGTGTGTGTCTCTCTCGTTGCCCGCGTTATATGCAGTATTATGGGAGGGCTGCTGCTGTTGCACCACCGCTCCACGGAGTTGGCGCGAATTTTCCGCTCAAATGTCGTCGCGGGGGTTTATATTTCGACCAAGAATGTGTGCGTGCCTGTAAAATTACGCCACCGATCCTTGGCGAAATGTATAAAAATAAATCGACGGAGATAACGACTCGATATATGTTTTCTTTTCTTCCTTTTAACTCCGCGCATTGACGTGCGTAATTAGGGCTTGTGATATCATTAATGGAGTACGTATATAAATCGGACATAATACTCGCCTGAAAACGTGATTTTGATTTATTTTCGTTAAAACAAAAATAAATATATTTAATAATCTCTCAATCATTGGTTCTCCGTATAGCTTTGTATGTGTATATTATAGCGCATACATACTCGACACACACAGACTCGCCGACCATTAGAGCTACATAAAGCATGATATTCGCCGCCGCGCATTAATGCTCATCGAAATAATAATCCGTCCTATAAAGCCCGCGTGCGTCGTTTTCACCNCCCACCCTCCCTCTCTGCTCCCTGTTGTAAAACACCTTACAATCATCGCCTGCTACCGGTACTGCTGCACACACACACACACACACACACACACACACACACACACACACGAGAATCAGCTGTGTACGAGAGGGGGACGAAGGAAGCGGCGGGGGTCGAGCTGTGATTATATAGCCCTCTCTCTCTCTCACTGCTGGTTGCGCTCGCATGCACATAGACGGATTGACGCATTGGTGTTGCGCGCGCGCCTGCATAACGAGAAAATTACATATTTCGTACGTACACACTGTCATGCATACAAAGGGTAGATTCATACAAAATACGCTTAAAAAAAGGGGGGGGGGAGAGAAAGAAAAACATGGGTGAAATTTAATTAGATTCATTAAAACGAAATCAGTAATGCGTTTACTAATTATTCCGTGCGTGTGTGTAATACGTGTATATATATGTCGTTTGACGCACTATATACCTGCGTTTATACCTACTTTGGAGCAAGGCTATTTCTCTGCTGGTACTACTGCTGGTACTGTACATAAGCTCACAGGGAAGGTGGATGCGAGGGTGGTGCGCGGGGCGGGCATTAATTACAAAAAGTGTAAAACAGCGCAAAAATGTTCCTCATCCACTGAAAATTCTTAATTAAAAGAGATTTTTCTCGATTCGTACTAAACATACAAGTATGCCTGTGTGTGTCTGCGGGGGAGTGCGTTGCCCTGTACGTATGTATGTACACGTAATCGGATAGCAATGTGTATGTGTGTGTGTGTGCGGGTGTACATATACGTATAAACAACGACTCTCTGATGGCGCTCACACTCAGAGGCACACACAGTAGCAGTAGCAGCAGAGGCTGTCTTGCGACCTGCATTGCTATGTATAGCCTTGCGTGTAATCTCGCTGGCTAGAGAGAGAGAGAACTGCTATATATGTGCGCAGGACGATCCTCTCTCTCTCTCTCTCTCTCTCTCTCTTGGACTGCCACTGCACGAGCTTAGAGGCATGTGCGCTATATAGCTACGACGTAGCGCGCACACGTAGTAGACACACGGACGCGCGCGCGCGCTTGTGTGTATATGCACTATCATCGAGATAAATTGAAACTCGGTGAAACGGGACGTTCGCTTCTAATTACGAATTAATTGTACACGCTCGTTCTCTCCCTTAGCCACCCACTCGGGGGGCGCTGCACCCACCCTATACACACCTATACGTATATACATATACCCATGCGATCAGGACGTACATACACTGCTCTATACTACGCACACGGGGGCGCGCTTTCACGTTCGGGAAATTCAGCCTCACACTCTGATATTTAGTTTACGTACGGGTGCATATATAGTATATATACGTATAGGTGTAGGTGCGCACCTATAGCCATGCGTGCGTATACAGGAAGTACGTGTATTACGTACAAGGTAGCGACTGCTGCCGTTGCTGCTGACCCCGAGGCTGAAAACGCGCGCGCGCTCCGCCTTGCGTGCTGCGTACCTATATATAGGTAGAGAACGGCTGATCGATTTGTCCTCGAGTACCTTGCGAGTGCCCCGCGCTGATCTAGCTCGTCGCTATATACATACGTATGTAGTATATATCCGGAGCCCCAGCTCCTGCAAAAGCCAGCGCGTTGTAATCTAGCTCTTTCGGTAACTTAGAGGGCTCGGATATATACCTCCGGAACGAATAGCCGCGCTCACCAAAAATTCGCTATCCTGTATATAGGCAGCAGCAGCAGCAGCAGCAGCAGCAGCAACATCGACGATCTGGAGCGCGCGCGCGGTGTTGGTTATATTATAGGAGAGCGCACGACGAGGGGGGCACCAGCGCGTGCCTCGATGTACACGTCAAATGTTTATTTTCGAAAGGTGTGCGGTAGGGAATTTTTTTAACGATTTTCGATATTATATAAAACCGACACTGCCTGTCCGCCAGCCCGCCTGACTGACTCTGCCTGACTGCCGCGTGCGCGGAACGAAATATCATAATGCAATCGACAGAATTTCAATTGGCCGAGCAGCAGCAGCAGCAGCAGCTCGATATACAGCTATATATAGCTCGTTGGATAGTAGGCATTATATAGCTGTCGCTATCTCGACCTGCATTTAATAAAAAGAAACGATAGAAAGAGCCCCCGCGAGTTGAAAATAAACGGGCAGAAAATAAACGGCTATTTATTCAACGTTCAAGCAAGCATTTTAAGGCTTGTGAAATATGCTTCACTTCCGTGCGGTCCCTTCCGTGTTGTCGTTTCGGCGGCCGGGGGGAGAGGAGGGAGGCGCAGGGAGCGAGGCTCGTTGTTGCCGTTATTTCTTTCTTTCTTTCTCGTTCTCGTTCCTTTTTTTTTCTACTCTCTTCACCCCCCGCGCGCGGGTTTCACGTCGGTCAGCTATACAATACACTCGTGGATCTCTCTCTCTCTCTCTCGTTCAACACGAAATGAGGAGTTTCGAATAGTTTGCATCATTTTTTTGCTTTTCTTGTTTACCAGTTTTTCGCGGCAGCAGCGGCAGTGGCAGTGGCGCAGCAGCGTGCACCGCGCGCGGCACGATGGCTTGAAACTTGCTTTTTTTCCTCCCTCTCTTTCTCTTTCTTTTTTTTTTTTTATTCCTTTTTTTCTACCCTCGTTCAACTTCCACTCAATCTTTGTCGCGTCTGTTCAACACGCCGTGAATAACTGATCACTTGTTGGTTTCTCTCTACCTGTGTGTGTGTGTGTGTGTATACTATGTATGTACAGCATTATACAGCAGGTTGGGGGCTGCTGGCAAGCCTATACAAACTCGCATATCTCGCGCAGCAAATATCCTGATAAAAGCCGCGCGCGCACACGATAACCGGAACACGTATGTCTATCTGGTTTGGCAGTTTATTTTTTTCATTTCTCTCTCTCTGTTTTATTTTTCAAATGAAATCAAGCCATTTACCTCGTATACCGCCTACCTCCGGCCTCGACGCTTATTAGTTATACGCCGCGCGCTATGCGCAATTCGAAGAGAGAGATGCAGGAGAGTGAGAAAAAAGAAGAAGCTCGTGAACGAGGAGAGAGAAAAATCATCGCCGCGTGGATATTTACGCGCAATGTTCATCGAATAAACGGGAAAGAAAATTGCTTTTCAACGGGTGGGGCTCGGGGCGTTCGAAAAGAAAAGCCAAGAGGAACAACGGCAACACAAAAAGAAGGGGAAGAAAAATTTCAGTAACGATGGAACAAACATTTCATAACAAGGCGGAATAGAGCCGCGATAATAGAGCAAGTTAGCCGGTCCATAATTTCATTAAACGCGGCAGCATGGTGGTGATGGTGTTGCTGCTGGTGCGCCCAACCGAGCGCCGTTGCTCGTTCTCGCGCGTTTCACCTTTACATTATGTATACATACTACAGCATGGCCCAATGCGTATGTGTATCTATATACATTCACATAGACTCACACATACATTTTCGTGTCTGCTACACGTGCATCGACATTTCGAAGCTGAGATGTGCGTGTGAGTACACGTATATATGCATCGCGAATGAATGTAATAAGGTGCACTGCAGGTGCAGGCGAATTGGTATATCAAAGCAGCCACACCAGAGAGAGAGAGAGAGAGAGAGAGAGCCTATCCCCGTATACGCTTATGTGCGTGTGCGTATCTATACGTATACACACATCGAGGAAGGAAGACTAACAGTGGCAATGCGCGCCCCGTGCACGCACATACATACACACGTACTATATATACTATGTGTATATATACGTTGGCGCGGCGGGTGCAGCGCGCGGGAGGGTACGGGGGAAGGTGAATATGGGAAAACATTTAATATGCCCTGGGGTAATCTCGTTTAATTGAAAGTGCCCGTGAGCTGCAGCGCGCAGGCAGTATAGCTTGGTGTCTGTGTGTGTGTGTGTGTATGCGTGTATATATAGCCTATATATGCATGTATATCGTAGGCGCCTATATAGCAACGCTGCTGCAAACTCAACCCCTCGGGATAGTAAGAGGGAGCGAGAGAG
The DNA here is from genome assembly GCA_902732785.1 of Trichogramma evanescens. NCBI lineage: Eukaryota > Metazoa > Arthropoda > Insecta > Hymenoptera > Trichogrammatidae > Trichogramma > Trichogramma evanescens. Next base: position 111,823 of record CACVKI010146282.1, read on the forward strand.
AGAGAGAGAGAGAGAGAGAACCGCATTCCGTGGTACTATCGAGTGACACTGTGTCGCCCTCTCCGCTTCTCTATCTACACTGTATACGTAGGGACTGCATATCGAGAGCATGTATGTACTGTGCGTGTGTATACGTGTATGTGTGTGCGTGTGGGCGAGGGGCTACCTCATATGCACGCATATTCGGAGCCGAGGCAATAGCTTCATTATAGGTGTGCGCACATATTACATACAAATACGCTGCCTATGTTATATGCGTGTAATGTTTCATTATATACACCCACTTGCGTATGTGTGCGTGCGAGCTACGATATCAGTGAAAAACAAGTTGCTCGTTCGACAATTTTCAGAGGCGCACACGAGTCCTATTTGCTTGATACACGCGCACACGCACACAGAGAGACTATTTGACGCAAGAGAAATTTATCGGACGAGCGTCCGTCCGTGTGCCGCTCGTGTCACGCCGCCGACATATAGTAGTAGTAGCTTGCTCCGCTCGCGTCGACATTATCTATATGGGCCGTATACGTATGGTAGTAGTAGCTACAAGCGCACTGCAGTTATATAGCCGTACACATAATGGCGATCGTCGTCGAGCTGCTCTTTTTATTTTCTCCGCATGCATATATCAGCCCCCCTCTTTATACGATAAGCAGTCGCGATAAATGAGAGCTGCGGCGCTTTTGTACGTGCGACACGACGAGTTTAGTTATACGCGCGCGTTGAATCCATCAAAAATCTAGGATCGATGCGAAACTCACGCAGCAGCAGCAGCAGCAACAACAACAGGAGCGTGTCGAGCGTAATATCAATGTAGCATGTATACTTTGGAGCTTTCGCTCGCAAGCTTCGCAGTAGTGCTTTCACCTCTAGCCCGAAACACTCTTCCTCGTTGTCGTCGTCGTCGTCGTATTATATACAGACAAACCCTCGCGCGCGTGGATGTATATTGCCTCGTACCCGCGTGTATATACCGTCGTGCGCTTGTATGCGTGCGTCAAGCTAGTCTGTGTCCGTCTATGTGTATCGGTGCGCGCACGCTATAACGGTGTCATGAAGATCGCGCGTGGGTTAAATTCAGCGCGCGCTGGTCTAACGATAAATCACGATTAAAGCCACACGAAGAGGCAGAGCGCGCGCGCGCGCGGCCCCTGGCCCCCGAGATATATAACCCTATGGTCTAATAAGCGAACGCGCGGAGCAGCAACACACATACACAGACTGCCAGGCTCCACTTCTGCCCGTTGCTATATATAATTGAATGTATTGCGCCGAGGCGAGCAAAGTGACTTTTTGTATATAAGTCCATATAGCCGCTGCTCCGAGACCGTGCTGCTCTATGTGTGTTACGGTATATAGAGCTTTTTCGGTCAGCTTAATCCTCGAGTATAGTAAGAGAGAGAGAGAGAGAGGTAGAGAGAAAGCTGCAAGGAGTAGAAAGGGGTGTGCTTTGATTATCTTTCGTGCGGTTGTAAGCCGTATAAGGATGAAAGCTCTCTCTCTCTCTCTCTCGCTCTCTCTGGGTGGGAAAGATTGATCGCTGAAATAGGAATCAACGCCCGAGAGCACCGCATGGCTCGTACGCGAGCTTGAGCGAGCCACTATACACTTTATGCTGTACAGAGCTTCAGCTGTATATGTATATAGTGCACACGCGTTGTTGCCGCACCGAGGCCTCGGCAAAAAACGAACAGCAAAGCTCGGTGCGCGCCTCTTGAAACATGAAATATATATCTATAGAGGAGAGAGACAGGCCACCGAGCCAGTATAGCTGCGAGAAAGAGAAAGAGATAATAGAAGGAGGTACTTGGTAACAACTTGGCTCTGGGCCCTTGTTTCTTGATTGTCTCATTCCCCTATCCCTTTTCCTTTCTCTCTCTCTCTCTCTCTCTCTTTCGCTCTCCGCGCCTCGTTTTCACTCTATATATTATTGCAAAGGCCGAGTTATTGTGCAACTCCAGGCTAGCCTATATCTTCAGATACAGAGATGTGCCCGTTGTGCTCTCGCTTCTGGCTTCCTAAAATGAAAGAGAGAGAGAGAGAGAGATGGATCGACAACTGGACGATCCTCGACTCGAGATGAATCTCAAAATATATATGAGTAAATCTCGTTAGTTTATAATATTTATGTCAACTCCTTAATATTTTATGTAAAAAATTGAAAATTGCAATACTTTATAATGTTGTGTTAAATTTTCAACTTTTTCTTGTCTTGACAGAAATTTCTAATCATATTGAAGACTGAACGATACCGTCACGCCGCGTAGCGGCGAAATTCCGTTCTAGCGTATTAGGGCAATTTTGACGAAATAACATGGGAAATTCGATAAATGTATAAAATAATAAATGTTGCACAATGAATTTTGTACATTTATCATTTTTAATTGAAAGTACATACCTAAATATGAATTTAGCAATTTTAATCCTATTAAAAAGTTTATAAAAACGTGTTGATAAACAACATTTCATGTCAAATATCCGAGTGCCGCACGGCGCGGAATTATTTAGTCGAATCGCTAAATTTGTAACTCGCTGTAAAAGTACCGGAATGCACCTAGAAAAAAAAAGTAAGGCATTATTTCGATGGGAAATTGCCTCAGCTTTCCGATGGTCAGATTTTCCGAAATTTTCCGCTTTACCCGGGAAAATCGACGGAAAAACTTTAAACTCGATTTTCCCGGG
>CACVKI010146283.1:6917-26609 GCA_902732785.1 Trichogramma evanescens
AGAAAGTGCGACTTATGCATCGGAAAAGGGGGCATAAATGTGAACTTGGCACAGTACTATAAAACGTTGTTCGATACTCGGGCCATAAGTAACACTTTTTGGCCCAGCTACCCTCGCTGCGCTCGGGCCCTAAACTACGCCGTGCCAAAAAGTGTTACTTATGGCCCTTGTATCGAAAATTACTATTTCCTACGAGAGCCTAAAATTAGCGGCAAAGTTGCGTATTTTAAGTTAGAGTGGGAAAAAAATGATTTTTTTGAACCAATAATAAATTAATAACAATTCTTTATAGATTTTTACTTACGTGATCGATCTAGTTATTTAAAAATTAAAAATATTTTGGCTTATACTTCAATTTGACACAAGTTCAAATTTTACAATCAATTAATCGAGTCGTTTTTCCACACCATATTTGAAGTTGATAAATAATGCATTTTTTCATAGTGGTTTTTATGTAGCAGGCCTAATAAACACATGTATTTTGTTTTACGTTATTTTTATCTATTTTTTGTGGCTTAAAATTGTTCTGTGAAAAATAAGAAAAAAAGATCACATATATTAAACAGATAAAAAATATAGACTCAAGCAGATATAATTAATTACAAAAATATTACAAGTTATATTTTATACATTAAGAAACATCCATTACGAAGGGTAAAATGGGGAGGGGAGGGGGTAAAAGGAGGTATCGTTATTTTTCGAAGACTATTTTCCTTTTAATGATAATTTGTTGATAGTACAATAAAAATATTTGTATTTCTTATGAATGTATATGAACGTATTTCTCATCGTATTTCGTAAAAATCGAAGCTCAAGGCCGGACTGAAAAAATCGACTTTTTTCAGAAAAATTGTTATAAATAATAAAATAACATTTGTAAATGTCGAAATATCTCAAGAGTACCTGCACAAGAGATTAATAAAGAAGTGTACGCAAAATTAAAGAAAAATTGGTTAAAAATTTTTTTGAGTTTAAAGAATCACTTAACCGAAGAATCGTATTTTGAATAATCGAAGTTAAAAATTCAAAAAGTTCAATGCTAAAATTTATTTTGCTCTAATTGAAAATTGTTTATATATTTATGAATTTTTTCTTGAGGATTATCAACTGTAAAAAAATTGTCATGAGCAAACATTTCTGGAAAATACTCGAAAAATACGCTGTAATTTTTGCATAGATTTTATGGGCGATTTCTTCAACTTTATGAAAAATATGCAAATCGTAAAATTGCGATAATTGCAGCGTATTCTTAGAGCTTTTTCAAAAAAATTTTCTAAAGTTGAAATTTTTAAGGAAAAAATTCATGAATTTATAAACATATATTGTGAAAAGTGATAAACGTTTGCGATCAAGCAATGTTTATCATATTAAGTGTCCTTTTAGAAAATCTTGCTTTTCACTTTCCTTCAAAGATTCACTTTCCCAAATCTAATTCAAGTCGTCCCGACTCATCCTACATTTTATAACAATTTTTCATAGAGTTCATGCAAAAAAGGTTTGCAGATGTTTTATGAATTTGTTTTACTTAATTTCAAATTGACATTCGAAAAGTTCAAAGGCAACATAATATTTAATAATCATATTGTATTTTTTTCTGAGGATTATGTGTTTATCAATGTATGAAAATTTTCTGTATGTATTCAATGTAATAAACACACTTCAGTGTAAATGCCTTGAAATGAATAAAAATTTACATGAATATACAAAAAATGTGTTATATCCACATTTTGTCTAGTCATGATCGATTAGAAAAATATCAAATCGAAAAATTGAATTAGCCCATTAACACCTAAAGAGACGAAATTTTTTGTTCGCGATTGATACGATTTTTTCCCATATTTTAGGCCTTGAAAAGACTTTTTGCTCATACATAAGTTTATGTAAAATTTAATGCCCTTTCAGAATCTAGGCTTAAATTTAAGATTTGATGCTTTGTTAAAAAATCATGATTGTTTGAACAAAAAAAAAAACGTTCAAATTTGGCGGAAAATCGACTTTGAGAATTTTTTCGAACTGTTGCGGTCAAAATTTCAAGATATAAATATTATCAGAGGGGATCATGGGTAGATAAGTATCTTAGGGAATTATTACAGATTTTTCCAACCACTTTTTCTACCAAAATGGCGTCCATGAAGTAAAATGTTTATAAAAAACTAAACTCAACTTTCATCTTGAAAACCATTGAGTTTATGTTAAAAGTTTATAGAATAAAAAAGTCTTAGAATTGATCAAACTTTTTATTAAAATTTTTGGAGCGCAATTTTCCGATTTTCGAAAACTTCGCCAATTTTCAATTTTTTCGTGGCTTAGGCCTGTATATTATTTTTTATATCCCGTGTCCCGAAAATAACTTTTTCCGTTTTTTGCAGCGGCCGAGAAATAGTCACTTTCGGGCTAGTAGAATGAAAAATTTAATAAGCTATTATATTCAATTTTCAAACTGATATTGGAAAAAGTTAAAAAGCTACTATCCTATTTTTTAAATTAATTCAATGAATAAAAAAATGATATACAATGTAATCCGCTTATTATGACCACGGCGGGACCAAGTTTTTTGCTTAAGGGGACCGACCTGTGTTAAAAGCTTAAATTCAGCTGCAGCTAAAAATAGCTATATAAATCGAAATAGTGGAAAATTTTTTTTTGTGATCGTAAAATATGTTCATTCTACACCTGATTGACCAAAAAAAACTTCTACCCAAGCTCTGAAATACCAATTACATCACTTTTTTTCATAAGACGAAATATTGTGTTATAAATCACTTGCCGCATTATCTTGAAAAGAGTTTTTCATCAATATTGATCTATGGGGTCTCAAAATCTTCAGAAAATTACCCTCGTCTACCTAAGCGGAGCAGAATTTTGAAAAATTGCGAACAACTTTATATACACGTCAAAATGTGACAATTTTTAAGAAAATTAGTATTTTATCAACACTAAATGCCATATTTAAGCTCTTGGAAGAGAATAAACTTTTTTTTTCAAATTCTGCTCCGCTTAAGTGTATGAGGGTACTTTTCTGAAGATTTTAAGACCCCATAGATCAATATTGATGAAGAGCTCACGTCAGAATCGCGTGGCAAGTAAATTCAATTATAATATTTAGTATTATGAAAAAGTAGGTGTAATTGGTATTTTAGAGCTTGGGTAGAAGTTTTTTTTGGCCAATCAGGTGTCTAATGAACATATTTTACTATTACAAAAAAAAATTGCCACTATTTGGATTTATATAGCTATTTTTTGAATTTAAGCTTTTAACGCAGGTCGGTCCCCTTAATGCTTTTTACTTTTTGTTTCATGATAGGATCATTAACTTTTGTGTCTTTATCACGGACAATCGCAAACCATTTTTTGGCCCCCTTCCTCCCCTATAAACGTTCATTTTCTATCTATATTTATTCTGAAGGCCTGAAATAATTAAAAAATCTGAAAAAATTCATAAAAATACTTTTCAGCTATCGAAACAACCTTGAATTTTTTAAGATTTTTTGAGTGCTTCAGGCCTTCAGAAAAAATCATTGAAAATTTTGAAAATTCATATACGGAGCTACGATGCAATACAAAGCCCGATCTTTCTTTCACTTATTTTTGGCATCAAAATACATAACCTCAAATTTTTTCAGATTTTTTCAGAGAGGACTCTGACGTCTAGAGCCAAAAAACGCCCTTTTTTATCGAAAATAATTTTTTTAGGGCGATACAAAGCCTTGAATTGGGCTTTGTATTGCATCGTAGCGCCGTATATGAATTTTCAAAATTTTCAATGATTTTTTCTGAAGGCCTGAAGCACTCAAAAAATCTTAAAAAATTCAAGGTAGTTTGAATAGCTAAAAAGTATTTTTATGAATTTTTTCAGATTTTTTAATTACTTCAGGCCTTCAGAATAGATATAGATAGAAAATGAACGTTTATAGGGGAGGAAGGGGTCCAGAATTTTGGTTTTGGCACTTTTTTATCATGTTCTATAACATACCAAAAGCGCGTCAAGATCGGTGACATACGAGCGCAGGTTTATTTTAAAAACTCTGAGCCTTACCCACATATATGTTTACGTCATTAGATAATTGAACATGATTTCGGAATTATGTATGATCACATAATAAGCACATAAAATATTTTATATGCATTTACATAGAATGGGGGCCGAGACTGAGGGTTTTTGCCATATTAAACAGCTGGACATATTAACCGTAAACATAATAAGCGGATTCCACTGTATATATTGGGAAATTAAACTAGACAAAAAATTGTATAAATTACTTGTTTCCAAAACTGTAAATATAAGAAAGCAATAGCATAATTTTTTTGCGAGCAAAATTTTAGAGATTAAAAAGATAGCCACTTTCTAATCATTCACATATTTTTGCAATTTAATGAGGCCGTTTACGATCTTGCTATTCCGTAAGTTGATTTCAATAAAATTTTTCGATGCGATACCAAGTAGCCCAAGTAAAAGGATATATGCTTGAAATACGATAATTTGAAAAATTGAAATTGGCAGTATGAAATAAAAGAATACAAAAAAACTTTAGAAAAAAGAAAAAAGAAATACTTACTATTTAAGCCGACTATAGAGCAGTCTGGAGCACTTCTGAGGCTTACATATACTCAGCATACGGAAAATTTTCTAGCATATCACTCAACAGTGTCTCGATGAGTTCCACTAACTTTTGTTGTAATGGCCATTCGCTCGACTAGTAGAAACATACAACGCTTGTTTACAATAATACCGTAGGCTCGGTCTTCAGGCTACCGTGTCATCTCGATTTACCGATGATCCCCTTTTGAATAAGCAAAACAGAGGCTCGAGGTCAATTAACTCATTGGGGATTCAGAAAAAAAATCACATACGATACATCAGCCGCTATCTCTTATAAACAGATTATACTTTTACGATGTTTCGTCTTCATCTCACAGTGTGAAACTTTATATTAAAAAGATTTTTCGAGAGAAATTTAAAAAACCCACCGAATCATTTACAAGTTTTGACATTTTATGATTCCAAAACAGTTAAATCGTCTACTAAGTAGAACTCAAAACTTCATCTTTCTTCTTCGACTTGGAAAACTTTCGAGCAAAATCAAACAATGGCTTTTGTAAATACCAACCGCTAGTTTCTCTCGTCTTGATATGCCTAAATCGTCAATTTCAAAGTTACGTTCTCGTAAAAATTTATTGAATCGAAACATCAGCTTCTTAGTGGATTTAATAATTAAATTAAAAGCTCGGAGTGAAGTGTCTATGCGCGCGGACAAAGCACATGCGAGACGATACAGAGATGTATTTACGCTGACGCAGTTATGAATATATATATCAACGCGTGTTTCAGGTATCAAATCGAATCCGGCGGCGACTCCCATAAGGGAAGTCGCGCAAATCGTAAGTATTTTCAAACGGACAGCCTCTGCATATAATATGTGGTCAGCTTTGAGCTATATATAAGAATATAGCAGTCAGTACAGCTCGCGTGATCATCATCGAGCTGGCATCTCGATAAGAGCACGTGTCGCTCTTCTCACAAGCTGCTGCTCTCACGCAACGGCGCAACAACGTAAAACGTGTTTTGATCAGACATGTCTCTCTCTCTCTTTCTCTTTCTCTCTCACTTGCTCGCTTTCATTGTGCGATACATCATGGAGCAGTGCCGGGGCAACTTGTATTTTCCATGCTACGCTTGTGCGTGTGTTATGTATATCGTTTCTCTTCTCCCCACCCACAGACAACGCCGCAGCTCGCGCAAACCGGCCTTGTTAATGCTGCGATACTCACATCCCACACATGCTCGAGTATGTGTACGTGCTTGTCGCAGGCGACTCGGCTTTGCATCCAATCGGCTCAGCAGTTGGCACTCGGCGCTCTGTTTTGACTATTTACGTTTTTCAGTTCACCGCACGACGAAAGACCGATCAGGCTTGCCCACCCAGCGCCTAATCTTCGTCGGCCCTTCTTTTTTAAAAGATCTTCTCATTTAATACGCGTTCAATAATTGACGCATGGGTGCATATAACATTAAACGTTGTATCGCGGTCTGCGATATTGTGCAACAAAGTGTGCGTGTGAGCCATCATAATTCCAAGCTATTGCATATTCGTATAGCAAAAACGAGTTTTTGTTTACAATTGATTAACGCACAGTGAATCGACAGATCGTACTTTATTGAAGTGATATACCTGCTTTATTACAACTGACTGACAGGCATATTTACGAGGTGAGTTTCCAACGAAAAACTATCTGTTTTTCAAATTATCTTAAACGGAAAGTTATACTTTTTGACTAATCTTTCCCCTTCAGAGTAAACTAAAATCTATGCCAATAAATCATCTGATATATTTCTTAATAAAATAGCCTTTAACAATCAATCAAATTGGTGATAATCGATGATTTGTTTTTATCAAAGTACTTATTATAAAGCAAGTATTTCTTTTAACAATGTTTTTTTATAAAGCTGGTGTATATTTTTTCTCGGTGTTTGAAAAAAAAAGAGGATTAAAACTGTAATTAATTGTTATTTCATTAAAAACGTAAATAAAGGTAAATATTTTGTTTAGCTATTTAAGAATTACTTGCACATACATTTTCAGTAAATGTTAAATCGCTCTTATCACCTGCGGTGATAAAAACTGAAATGCTTTACCCCAGTGAAGGAAATGCCGGGACGGTTAACGTTACACGGTCATTGATAGAAATCATAACTAGCTTCTTAAAGAACAAAGACTTTAGTGCAGTGTATAGAGTAATTTTATTATGCACCTAGCTCAATTCACTGCTATTGCATCAAATGCTTGGTTCACGACCTGAAGTAGTAAATTCAAGCCATGTTTGAATCTCTCTCTCTCTCTCTCTCTCTCTCTCTCTCTCTCTCTCTCTCTCTCTCTGTCTTTGCTATTGCAAATGCTATTGAAAATTGTTGTTATTATTTAACTCTTGATTGAAATTATCTATTTGAATCTCATAATTCCTGTTATAAATGAATCAACCCAGTTTTGTTCATCAAAAAATGACAGGAAATTTGTATATATTTCATTTACCGTAGCGCATTAATGTTTAAGAAAAATATTTTTCTTTGCTCTGATACGAAATATTTCAATCTCATTTTTTGATGAAGTACATTACTCGATATCATTTGTGAAATTTTATATAAAAATGATAACTTTAAAAATTCAAACAATATGATTATTAGCCATAAATATGTACATAAATACTATTCAGTTCAGATGACCTGATATCTAATCGAATATGATGAGATAATACGCCGGCAAAGAGTTTGTATTTAAATATTATCATTAGACCTTGTCGTGATCACCGCCGTTTCCATTGCGACTCAATACTAATTCACTCAAATAATTTAATCTATGGCAAATTTTTGACCTAATATATATCATGTTAATGAGTAATACCGTGTATTGGTTAAGAGTTGAGTCAAATTATGAACTCTATACCAAGCATTGCCTTAAACATGAATGTTTTACGGACTTGACCAAAACAAGAATACTCTAGATAATAAACTTGATGTAATATTATATTTTTTCGACGAATATATTTGTTTCAAGCTAAACCAATATGGTTTTCGAACAATAGTATATTATGCAACAAGTGCGTGAAGAAGATGACTCTTGGGTGAGTAATCCTTCCCATGCACTAGTTGCATACCATTTTTTATTTTATACATTTATTCGAAAAAATACACATAAAACATCTTTCACACTAAATCAAAAGAAAATAATTTAAAATAAATAATTGCTCGTGAAATGTAAGAAGTGCATCCATTTATTTACTCAACTTTTTGATAAAAATAACTTATTTATTGCGAAAATTGATTTATTTTGATACAGAAAAAGTATACAAAACTCTAGTGAAGATAAGGTTCTTTTATCTAAAAATTAATAATCATTTAGCATTAAAAACGTACATTGATTGTGAAATGATGTTTCTGAATATTTTTGTAAATCTATTTATCATCATAGGATCTTTCACATCGATATGCTTTAATGCACGTCAAAAAAACAAAATAGAATACTTGAAAATATTCATAAGAATAAGAGCAGTTATTGATTAAGCATATACTTTTGTGAAAAGAATATACTTAATTAAAAGCACCGAATATTCGATGTATCTATGGCTGATTTTACCGAAATGTTCTATTTGTCTGTTCTAGTGCCTTAAAAGCTAGGATATCCAAAAAATACAATGTGTAGTTAATTTCACAACTTAACATATGAAAATAAGCTCTCAAATTGTCAATTTCGTGTATATAATTTAATAGTTGAAATTTACAGTTGAAATATTAGACATTTCAAATACTATAAACATAAAAATTTAATTATTAATTATTATTTTTAAATTAAATTTATAGAGTTTTATAGCCATATCAAGCTAATAAAATTCCACTTTTTCACTCAAAAAAAATTGATGAACTAAATTAATATTGATCTTATAATGAAAAATGTTTACTTTAAACTTAATTCTCATACACTATAATGTTGTATCATTTTCGTACAAAAAATAATCAAATACGAGAAATTGAAGCTATTTTTCATTTCATCTAATTCAGAGACATTCATAGACATTACATGACTCGATGAAGGCTCAACATGAAATTACACAAACTACCTCGATAGTGTTATTCTATTTACGTAATCGCTCTTGTCTATATTACAGAAAACTTGTGCACAATGTGAGAATTGATTATATGGTATTACATGATCACAGTTATGCGACAAGTTCATATGACATACAGTACATCGAGTGCGAATAAACATTTTTATAAAGGTACATAACGTTTTAATGAATGCGTTCTTTTTTCATCATTAAAAATTGAAATAAAATATAATTTGGAATTTTTTTTACTATCATTGAATCATTTTCATACTTTAACTATAAAATCATGTACATGTCCTTTTAAATATTATAATTAAAGATTTAATACATTTTTAACCTAACAACAATATACGTTTGTGTTGCTCGATTTAAATTTTTTTAGCGTAATCTGTTTTATAAATTATATATTTAATTTAATGATTGTATGCTAGCAAAAATTACAATTTTATTTATAGGAGCTTTAAAATTTAAATGAATTGAAGATGTTACATAAAATCTTATATTTATAATCCACGGGAAAATTTAAAACAAAAATGAATCAAAACTAGCAATTTAATAAATAAACAAGTTTAATTATTAGTAACTTGTTTAATCAATCTCGTCTTGATAGAATTTAAACGTTTTTTAAATTGATAGTACTAATATTATAGAATCATAATTAACACAAGTGATGAATATTAGTCGAAAAAATTTAAAAAAAGTAAATGTATGTTAGCGCTCACGCACTTGTAAATAGCTTCACCGTGTAAATAATTTAATTGAGTAAACGACACGTTAGTATTCGAAAGAGAAATTTAAACATTGATCCCTAGGGCACGAAAGGAACTTATTATTTCAGTGTGTAAGCATTTGAATTAGGCCCTAAATGTAATTTTGTACTTACAAGGAGACCACCCCAGCTCCGGGTCATGGATTTGCTCCAAAATTTGTTTGGGGTCTCCTGGTACCCGATACTGAAGCCCCCTGTGCTTAGTTTGATCTCATGGGCCTCAGGGCCCCTTTTTTAGAGGATTTTCCACATTATAAAAAAATCTTTGTTATTTTCTATATCGATATAGAAGTACTTAAACGAAAAAATGCAACGATCAAAAGTTTTTTAATTTTTCAATGAATCTGCTTGAATTTTTCCAGAATTTTCGGGACCATCTATCACTTAATTCAAGAGGCCCAAATTTGACGCTTTTTTATAGATTTTAGGACTTCTTAAAGAGAGTGTTAGATGGTCCCAAAAATTCTGAAAAAATTCAAGCAGATTCTTTGAAAAATTTTAAAACGTTTGATCGTTGCATTTTTTGGTTTAAATACTTCTATATCGATTTAGAAAATAACCATGATTTTTTTATAATGTGGAAAGTCCTCTAAAAAATGGGCCCTAAAGCCCATGAGATCAAACTAAGCACCGTGAGCTTCAGTATTGGGTACCAGGAGACCCCAAAAAAATTTTGGAGCAAATCCATGACCCGGAGCTGGGGTGGTCTCCTTGTTAGTTGAGAATTCAAGAACCTCTCTTGTACGGAGATTAGATATATTTATCTATTGCAGGGTATTTAGCTACGATAGAGCCAAAGCGATGCTCGTGGAAAGAGGAAAATAAATTTACTGATCGAGTGTGAAAATATGATGCAAGAAAAAGTGCAGCATCAGTGATACATAGTAGCTTCGTCGGGACTTAATAAGTACATTAAAGAAACGAGATACAAAGAAGAAGAAGAAGAAGAAGAAGAAGAAGGGGAGATCGACTGGAAAAGAGTACGAGCAAATAAGTTCTCTAAAGCAAGAACGTCAGTGTTCGCATCGCAGTGCGAGCGGGGGCGCACACGCTTATGCTGAACGGACGGATAACAGCAGCAATAGTGAGCGGCCCAAAAGCACTGACAGATAACGGAGTCAATATAGCCGGCTGCACCTAGATCAACCGACCGCTTCACCGACAACCATGAGGTCCTGGATGAGCAGAACCCTCGTCGCTGCCAGTATTGGATGCTCGCTTTTGCTCTTTGGCGCGGCGCTTTACTTGCTCAGAGATTTTCTCTTCCATTTTATAATTCGCACTGTAAGTAATTGTATTCATTAGCCTCATTATCGTTATACGTTTTGTATCGGTTAAATTCAATCTTGATATTTCTAAGTAGTGCCACGTGCCCGCTCGTGTCTTGCGATAAATTATCCCGAGAATCCCGCGATTTTATACTTGACTTCATGCGTGATTGGAATAAATTCATTGTCACCTAGATTGTCCGAGCTTTTATTTCGCGAACTCTAAAGCTTATCTTCATTGTCATTATTTCAGCAATTGCCGTTATCGCCGACCGCCAGAAGTTATGAATTATGGAAAGACACGAAAAACATGCCAACTTACATGGATATTTATCTCTTTAACTGGACAAATCCCGAGGAGATAATGGATCATACAAAAAAACCAAACTTAAATGAACTAGGACCATATAGTTTTAGGTATGGCATTTTCTTATATCCATGACTCATAGCATCGTGCATTCCGATACAAATAAAATATGCTCGACAGTTATATCGTATACTTGCCATATAAGTAGCTGAAATATGTACATAGTGCAAAATAAAAGTAAAATATGCTGATATATTATGATGGTGAACTGTAAACACGACTCTGTCAAACGCGATACTCGAAGGTCATGAAGAAACTTACGGATTTCTCACAGATATTCTTAGAGAACACGTGTATCTGATGATGCGAAATTAAAGTCGCACAACACTTCTATTCCATAACGAAAAATGCAATAAAAATCCTACAATTTGAAGCTAGGTATTGTTCATGAACTTCCTTGAGAACAAAGTGGGTACTTATTCGCGCTAGTTATAAAACTTAAAACATAGAAAAAATTATTGTGAAGAAATGTGCTCAAAATTGAAATTTAAACAGTTGGATCCAGATTGTAATTGAACATTCAAAATCATCCGCATCAAGCATGATTTCTAACCCAATACATGAGTCGATTTTATTTCGATGCAAATGAAATTGGCGATGCTTTGGAGCTACCTCGTTTATAAATAGGTAACGAGGGAAGAAACATTTAACTAATCTATATTGGTATTTTCAATGAGCAATAAGACAAGTAATTTCTCTGATCAGTCTAACCACGAACAGTGTAGATGTCCAGGCTACTGAACTTCATACTATAATTGACTGATTAATTAATCTTTTGACTTGAACTTAAGTAGGACTTAAATTATCTTAGACATTTACTACAGCTACTTTCGGAAATCGTTTCTAACACTACTTTTTTGCCTCGAAACAATGCACAAACCTAAATATAATGTAAATTATTGATTCAAGAATGCACGGTTTAAAACGGGACAAAACATTTTTACTAACGCTTGATACGTAATGCTTGATAAGTAATTTTCGTGTCAGAATCAGTTTAGAAAATATGGGTCGTAATATCTAGCAACTACTTACTCTAAATTGCTAATAAGACCGGCGGAAAATGCGATTATTTTCTGATTATGTGCTTATAAGTAATGATAGATTGATCAAAACGTTCTTAATAAAAAAGTGAGTTAATCTATATTTTTTTTCAGAGAAAGGAGAGAAAAAGTAAACGTAACTTTTCATCCGGAAAACGGTACAGTGACGTACCAACAAAAGCGTACGTGGTGGTTCGACGAAGGCAGAAGTAAAGGCTCATTAAATGACAAGATTTCACAATTGAACGTTGTCGCAGTGGTACGTTAAATCTGCCAATAATTATTTTTATTGAATTCCAATTTTAATCGCAGTCCCAATCAATTTATTCATTGTATTACAGTCAGCTGCGCACAAGGTACGATACTGGCCATTCGTAATGCAACAAAGTTTTTCTTATCTGCTTAATCAGTTCTCAAATGAGATTAACGTTGTAAAAACTGCAGATGAGCTGCTTTTCAAAGGTTTTGAAGATAAGCTTATAACACTCGGTCAAATGAGTGGTATGGAAGACGGGGAAGCTCCGCCGTTCGACAAATTTGGCTGGTTTTACATGGTAAGCTTATTTTGAAGCTTGATTTCGAATTGTTTTATATTCCTTTTTTGAGCTTACATTCATCACTTTTTGACGCGCTTGAAAGTCCAGCTCAAATTTGCCGCCGATGAGTAAGTCCATTGTCGAACAATTTGGCGAGAAAATTACGTTTGAAAGGGGATACAATTATAGCCCAGCTCATAGGACTTTAATCATCGGGTTTGCCACGAGAAACGTCGTGTGTAAGTTTGTCAAGTGAATTCGATCGGTCGATGAACAGTGCGAATGATTTGTGCCGGCAGTCTGTAAATTGGCTCTGAATAGCTCAAGTCTAATGTAGGTCAGTGATTGAAGAATAAATATAGCGGCGAGCAGATAATTTGTACTAATTTGTTTTTACATAAATGACACCTGCTATAATTTTGCTATTTAATTCTAATTCTATGTGCATGAAAATTTATTTGATATATTTGGTATAGTCATTAATAGACGTATTTCGATAGCCGATGGAAAAAGCATTTACGTGTTCTTACCGAAGTTTTTTATTCCTCAACTTATACATCTGTTACTAACATTACAATAAATTTTCTCAACTTGCATCAAGTTTTTAATCGCTCTTTGTTTTCATTACTGATTTAATTCAATAGATCTAAACATTTTTAATATCACATCTACATCGATCATGATCTTATACTTGTAGTTAGTAACTATAATCCTCGTGTATTTGATTGCAGCGAAATGGATCTACGGATTTCGATGGATACAGTAACATTGGAACTGGAATGGGTGATTTGTCAAGTTTGGGAGCTATTAAGAACTGGAACTTCCAAGATAAAACGGCATTTTATAAAAGTCCTTGTAATGTGATCGAAGGAAGCGGTGGAGAATTTTGGCCCCCGTATCGGATAAAAGAAGATATTCGACTATTTACTCCGGATATATGCAGGTAGTTTTAAAGCTACAATGTTAATAAATAGAAAAAAATATCGTTAGTAATTAACCATTTAATTTACTTTCAGGCCAGTGACCTACGAATTCGAAGATGAAGTAGATCATAAAGGAATTCACGGCTTTAAATTTTCCATGGGTGATAAAACTTTGAGCAATGACACTAGACGACGTTACCCGCATGAGGTAGCTAAATATATTGATCCAACTACGACAACAGAAGATTTCTTCGTTTCCGATCCAACGACAAAGAGATCGATAAATGAAGATGAGGATCCCGATGTTCAGAATATAGGTCAATGCTTCTGTAATGGGGACTGTTCTCCTAAAGGCGTAATAAATATTACGGCTTGTCGATACGGTGCGCCAGGTTTCATTAGTTTACCTCACTTTCACAAAGGCGACCCTATGTTGAGAGATTCTTTTGTTGGTCTAGCTCCAAATGATAAAGATCACAGTTTTTATCTCACCTTGGAACCGGTAAATTACTTTTTTTTCATTTATTCATCAATTCATTCCATGAAATATTCATTTAATTAGTATTATATTATATTCCAACAATGTTATAAAAATTTGAACTTTAATTTCGAAGCTTTTGAGCTTCATTTTAAATTCATCAGAATATCTTCTTTATCAACTCTCATAATTTTACGAAATATTTTCATGATCACCACATAAGTTCTGTATAACATGAGTAGATATAATATGTATTTTTTTCCAAATGATCTCCATAATTAAGAAAGCTATTGTTTAATAAAAACAATTTAACTTTTTAACTTCAAGACACGTATTTTTTTATTTGACTCAGAAAAATGTTAATCGTTGATTTTGGAATTTTTAACCAAATTTCATATAATTATTCTTTTTAGACCACAGGTATTCCAATAGATGTGAAGGCTAGGCTACAGGTCAATATTTTGCTACAACCATCTAAAATTGTCGAGTAAGAACTTAATAAAAAAAAACGTTGATCGATAATTACTTTATGAAAAATATCATTGACTACATTACAAATTTTTCATTTCAGTTTATTCAAAAAAGTACCAACGTTGTACTTTCCTATGTTCTGGTTCAGCGTAGAAGCGGGAATTCCCGATGATATGGTTGGTGGTATGAAACTGCTGCTGGAACTGCCAACTTTGTGTACGTATGCAGGTTTGATTATGATGTTTTTAGGATCTCTTATCTTATGTGGAGTATCTGTATCATGTTTCGTGTATAATCGACGCCGTGTACCCCTTGTACGTATTTTGTTAAAGTATTATAATAAATTACATATTTATTTTTTGTTGACATAAGCTTTTATGTTTACAGAAACCACTACAAAAAACGGAAATGATGTACATGAATAAATCTAATGCCGATGAAGATGGACAAATAAGAAACGATTGTAGATTGTATCCAAACCTGCGAGAAGTTGAATATTGATATGCTTAATAAGTTTTAATTTAACTTAAAATTGTGTATAAAGGAAGAAATTTTCTAAAGTGTACATAAAAAGAAGCATTTATGTGAAAAAATATACGACGAGATTAAGTGACATTGTGCAAGTTGCCATATTTTTCTTTGAAACTGATGAGTATTGCATAACTATGTTCATGCAATAGTGTGTAGGTAAAGTTTATAATTTTTAGTGAAACTTATAATTATCTTTATAAGAATATTTAAAATTGATACATCAGGAATATGTTTTGGGTATTGAAAATTCGACGTAATATCTCATCACATAAAATATTATTAGATTCATATAAAATTAATCAGGGACCACATACAATTATGAACGTTAATAATTTATTAAAAATTTTTATTTTACAATCATCAACTTGAAACTTCTTTATAACGTTGCATACAGTTTTTTTTTTTTTCATTAATTATAATTGCATAAAGAATAATAGGAATTTTGAAAATTAATTTTTTCTTTAAATGAATCTGTGTGATGCTTGGGGGCATCGGCATTGTGTCAAGTATTCACTGTATCACTACCGATTTACTCTAAAACAATACCCATGACCTCAAGGGACACAAAGTCCTATTATGGGGCATTTTAAACTAAAAAGGAATGTGAGAGAAACGGCAAGAATCATTCGATTCTTGCCGTATGTACAGATATATGGAATACCCAGAAACATGATTTATCGGCGTCAAATTTACATTAGAATGTTATATATCTATGATAAACTTTGGATTTTCATTTTCTAAAGTGTTTCGATCTTTGCTTAAAAAAACACAAAGGTAAAAAGTTTTTGATTTAGTCAAAGAATTTTCACAGATTTTTTTCGAGGACAAATTAGTAGTGTTCTTAAAATTACGTCACGCATAAACGATTAATTTTTAAGCCCAATGTTGTATTTTATTACTTTTCAAACCTTATGAATATCAAAAAACAAAGATCGAAATACTTCCGGAAATACTATCCAGTCAAATATATATCGATACATGTACTTTTCAATAAGCTGTTAAATTGTTACGTAAAAATTGGTGATACATAGAATATTGAAGTTGACAAAATATTACTCTTTTGAAAAACAGCAGCAACTGTCTTAATTTGTGAATTAACTATAAATAAAAGATAAAAAATTCTTATTTTAGTTAGGAAGAGTTCAACATGTTATTAGTGAACATATTTTGCAACAGTGATATTTAAATACATAACGCAAGTTAGAAAGTCAAAAGAATTTCACAAATGATCGATTTGCTAATTTTTGAATAATCTTCCAAGCAAATAAAATCGTCAGTTATATCCAATAAAGAATTTTAAGGATAAAATAGTTAGCTAAATGCATAATGTGCCTTTATTGAAAAAGAATCGTCAAGTCAATTGTATTACTGCATTAATAGATTACAAACAATTGTTTAGTTATAATGAAACAATCAAGTGCCATGCCGTTCATTATTTTTAACTATTATAATCTTATAACAATTAAGTGTAATATTTTTTATTTTTTATTAATCTTATCACATTTAAGAATTAATTTATATGACTATATTAAACTACCAAATCGAATATCAAAGCACAAAATGTAGGTAAATAAATTATATAGTTAATGAAATCGTTATTCTTCTACGTATGAAAAAATTAATATTATATAAATATTTTGATGATTTTTCTTTAAAATCAGCTCGACATTCAATAAAATCATGTGCATTTTTGAAGGAAACAAATTTTTTAAATTTAATCTTATTTTTATATTATGTATCCTATTTGAAGAATTACCCTCTTTGCGGAGTGAAAAAAAGTTAAATCTTAATACATTTTTTAAAACAGAGATTTATAAAAATTGATACGGTGAGAGTGACCCGTAATGAATATATTCTTAGACGAATCGAAAAAATTTTTTTATATCTCTGATTTTTTAAGAATGGAACTGCTATTCGAAAAGAGCGAGATGGGTATCGTATCCGGAATATTATGTTCCTCCTGCGCTGTAACTGTAACAATAATAATCGTTCTTGTATAAACTCGATGAAATTTAGTTTGATAGTTGCCGAGGCTTCATGAAGGTTTTTTTTATTAATGGTACGTGCATAAGATGTATACGAACATATGCGTAACATATAAACATTAATATATTACGTATTATGTTGTTTTACGGGGGACCTCCCTCCTCCAAATTAAAAAAAAAATGTTTTTTCAAAGATTTAGTTGTAATAGAATAAAACGACATATCTTAATGAAACTTTTTATACATACTTTATTGACCTTATACAGTATAAAAAAAATTTTCTATAATTTTTTGCCACCCAGTGTTGCCTGCTACAATTGCTTTAAAGAGCACGAAAAAAAAACCGCGGCGGGAACGATTAAGAAAAAACCATTAATTTTATCACCCTGAAATTTTAACACAATAATCTGCCCATGTGCTCAGAATGAACTAGAATGGAAAAAATCGGCATAATATTTTTGGAGATATAAACAATTTGCTTAAAAATGCCGCCATTTCTTTATTTGTTAACCAATGATTTTCATTCTAGTTCATTCTGAGTAGTAACATGGACGGATTATTGTGTCAAAATTTCATGCTGATAAAATTAATGGTTTTTTCTTAATCATTCCCACCGCGGGTTTTTAGTGTTTTTTTTTAAATAATTTTAGTAGACGACACTGCGTGGAAAAAAATTATAAAAAATTTTTTTTGTGTAGTATAAGGTCAATAAAATATGTATAAAAAGTTTCATTAAGATACGTCGTTTTATTATAAGTATTAAAAAAAAATCTTCGAAAAAACATTTTTTTTCCAATTTGGAGGTGGGAGGGCCCCTTAAAACTTTTCAAAACTGTCACCGTTAGATTTAGCTGCTACACCATACAGCTTAATGCTTCAGTATAACTGAAAAAAAATTTTTTTTCAAATTTCGATTATGAGTTCCTTTTCAGCAGTCAATCCAGGTTTTTTTTAAGGTTTAGATATAGTTTCATACAAAAATTTCAGGAAAATCAGGGGATCTTGTATACAGATTTATTTTAAAAATTCTGGATCTCACCCATGTACAATAGAAATCGCATAATTCGAAGTCCCGGAGACCGCCATTCGACTTCGACAACATGAATTTACATAGCAGCCATACAATTCGATTGGGGTTATACATTTTTCATAAAATTTTTTTATAAAGTTTTTTTTATAATACACATTTTTATAATGTATTTATAAAAAAATTTATTTATAAAAATAATTTATTAAAAAATTTTTATAAAAATAAATGAGATAATAAGATAACGACATGAAGCTAATAACATCAGGTACATGAATACAAGTACATTAGACCGGTTGTTATTTTCCAAGTTGTTCCGATCTTCGCTCCAGACATTGATTCTGATTCCTAGGGTGTAAAAATTAAAAAATACGTATATCGTTTAAATGCTTCTATCTCGATATTGAAAATGAAAATTTTCGGCTATTTGAATAGAACTATTACCTTTTGAACTCATATACGCGTTTTTCTCAGTTTTTACACCCTAGAAACCAGAATCAACATCTGCATAACAACCAATTCTAATGTATATGCACATCACGAATTATTGCATTATATATATTTTATTAAAAAAAATATTTTATATATAATGTATATTATAAAAAAATTACTTCATAAAAAAAAACTTTATAAACACAATTTTATAAAAAATGTCCTCCCACCCTACAATTCGAATTTTTACGCATTGCGAGACACTGGTAAATTATCCTCTCTTAATACACTTAAATAAAAAAAGCTTTTAGAAAGGAAAATATTTTTTGATTATTTTTTAAAATAATCATCATAGTAAACTGTTTAATAGAACGTATTTTTTTTTGTATAAAAAATAGTCTGCAATATTAAAATTTGATAAAATAATCTGTCTTTTTAATTGAGACTTAAAATACTTAATCAATTTTGAAACATATCTGTGGTGGAAAGGGCTAACCAGATAACTCCATTTTTCGTGTTTTCGAGAAAAACACGTTTTAAGTTGCGCGCGAGTGCCTACACGGAGAAATATTCTCACTACAAAACACGATGCGACGACGCGAGAGGACGGGCGCGCGCGTTAAGTTTTGAGGCAAGCACGTCGAAACATAATGCGGGTATGCTTTACGTATTGTGAAGCGTTCAGGGCGACGTATTCACGTGCGTGCTTCGGAAATCGCGGTGCAAATTCATAATATAAGCAAGTTTCAGCGTGCGCGCCACACAACTGTACGTCGTGCGAGTCTTCTGAACGATCGTCTTACCCGTCTTAGCCGCGCGCGGCCACCAAACCACGTTTTTCGACACATTCGCGCTCGACATTTTTGACTCCATGGTTTCCCCAACATGAAATTTTTACGCAATACTCCTGAATAGATTTCCTTTCGATTGATGTAAATTATAAGTAAGGAACATTTTGGGAGAACATTGTGGAAAACACGTCTAACTTTGAGGCCGCTTTTCTGGGTGAAAAATAAAATTTTCGGGAAAATTAATGTCACCATCGGAGAGAGCAGGCAAAAATCTATCGATTTGCGTATGCGAAATATTTTTCCAACGTCACTGGTGTTCGTGCTAGCGAGTTAGAAAAGCCGCGATCGATTATAAAAGCCACGCGCGCGTGGCCTGAATGAATCTCCGTGGACGCGGTCATATGTTTGCATGCACGCAGTTGGATTTTTTTTATTGTTTGATAATGATATTGCAATAAATAATAATTATAAAACTA
>CACVKI010146283.1:26659-39387 GCA_902732785.1 Trichogramma evanescens
TTTACGCAATACTCCTGAATAGATTTCCTTTCGATTGATGTAAATTATAAGTAAGGAAAATTTTGGGAGAACATTGTGGAAAACACGTCTGACTTTGAGGCCGCTTTTCCGGGTGAAAAATACATTTTTCGGGAAAATGAATGTTACCATCGGAAAGAGCAGGCAAAAATCTATCGATTTGCGTATGCGAAATATTTTTCCAACGTCACTGGTGTTCGTGCTAGCGAGTTAGAAAAGCAGCGATCGATTAAAAAAGCCGTGCGCGCGTGGCCTGAATGAATCTCCGTGGACGCGGTCATATGTTTGCATGCACGCAGTTGGATTTTTTTTATTGTTTGATAATGACATTGCAATAAATAATAATTATAAAACTACAAGTATTCCAAACCCGTATCATTTTTAGTGCTACCTTTGTCGCTAATAATGCCAAAGTAAATTATATCTACGTATTTACTTTACGTAGATCTTACACGACTCGATGTCGATTGATCGTATCACGAGCTGCGCGCATAGAAAAAGGCGATGCACGCACGCTAAAACGCAAAGCGTGGACGCACCGAGAAACGCAGAGCAGCGGCATCGATTTACATGAAGCGCTCACAGCTTTCTCTGATGTAGTGTCACTCTTTTATGAGTAGATGGCGTATCACATTTTCGGGTGCTGTCACTTTACGCTTTCTCCTTCATTGTACACTCAGCTGGCGCTACGTCTAATAACTTCTGCCACATGTTCTAAAGACTCTATACACAGATCATACAGTCAGTAGAATATCGTTGCTACGAACACGTGTTTGCTCTCTCTCTCTCTGCATATACATCTTTGTGCATATAAATAATTAGTTCAAGTTATCGCAGTGAAGTGTTAGCTGCAATCGAAGATCACTCTGTTGCAGTCTGTGAAAAATAACCAATATTTCAAATTATAAGTGATCGTGCGTTGTGTTTGTGAGTGAGCGCGCAGCAAAATGTCCTCACCAAAAAACAAATCAAATTCGAGTTTTAATAACCAACAAAAGTTGGTAAGATTGAAGAAGTTGCGAGAAATAATCCATTGGGAGAACAAAAAAGAGAGACTTGATTTTCTTAACCAACTTTATGAGGCGATCAAAAATTGGAAGGGCGAATTTCCAGATCTCCGAGATTATTTTCAGCCCGAACAAATCGAGTGTATTCTCATAGATTCTTTGGACTACGCACGTGGATTCTTAAAGCCTGAATCCGACAGTAGAGGAAAACGCATTTGTGAGTTCGTGGCCCGGTGTGGCTTCAAGAACGAGCCGGAGGTCGACCAAAACAGAAAGCCACTGCTGCGTCGTACCACCGCAATACATCGTGTAGCCACACACGGGTATCAGTGTGAAGAAAAGCTTTTTGTTGATATTATCTCTAATCTCTTCAAGGTATACAACAAGTTTGATGTAAACTACATTGACGAGTCCGGCCTGTCGCATTACCATGTGGCCGTCATGTCAGGATGTGACGAGGCTGTCAAGAGTTTCCTCGATCTGGGCCAGGACCCCAATTGCCCATCACAAAACTCACTTGAACCACCGTTGCACTTGGCTCTGACTTACAAAAGAAAAAAAGTAGTAAAACTGCTATTGAATTACGGTGCCGATCCTAATTTTCTTAACAAGGAAGGATTGACACCTCTGCAGAATATAATCAAGCAAGACCACAACAAAATAAGAGATAGCTTGGCAAGGATGTTATTCGACTGCAGCAACAAAAAATATCATCCGGTGCAAGTCGATACTCGAGATCCAGACGGGTCAGGTAACACACTGCTGCACTTGGCAATTCAACACGGGTGCAGATATTTGTTTAGATTACTGCTAAGAAAAGGCGCAAATCCAAATTTACTGAATGCAGAGGGATTGACACCCTTGCACTTGACTTGCAAAATGATGACAGCGCATACGTTAGCAGAAGATTTATTCAAGTTTAGCAAAAAAAAATACCGTCCACTGCAGGTCAGCACCCTCGACAAGAAAGGTAACACACCGTTGAACTCATATGCAATGCTACACGAGTTGCCCAGTAGAAGGGCGGTGATTGAATTGCTGCTGAGAAATGGCAGCGATCCTAATTCGGCCAACGAGGATGGATCGACGCCTCTGCATCATTTTTGCAAGGTATACAATGGCTTGGAGTGTCTAGATACTTTATTCAAAATCTGCGACGAGCTAAATAAAACGATACAAGTCGATGCCCGAGACAAGATGGGTCGGACTCCGCTGCAATGGTCCGTTGCGAGTCTTTTGCCACACGCTGTCGATACACTATTGAATCGTGGTGCTGATCTGTCGAGCTTCGTTTTTCCCACTTTGAATAGCTTTGGTAAGAATAGAAATCATATGGTCATCTTATCTCAGCCTATTTTTAAATTGAATTTAGCTGCTAGTGCCGTGGGCGTCATCGAACATCTTGAGAAAAGAGGATACGAATTAGACCGAAGCGACGCCTTAACGATCATGGACCTATTTGTTATATATGAATTGTTTGAGAAAACTGGAGATTTTGAAAAATCTTGGTCTGATTGCGAGAATTTCATGAAGGAAATAAAAAAGACGTCGATTGGTCCGATGTTCAAGGTTATGGAAGATTTGTTGCTCTTACAACCTGAAGAGGTCGCAAAAACAATCACGTATGAGAAATGCCTCGACTTATCACGTTATGTTGTAAAATGCCTCATGCCTCCACGACTTATAAATGCTTGTATTTTGCATCTGTGCGAGAAACTATCGAGAAAATTTGTCCGAAGCTGGGCACTGGATTATTTCTGGGAGCTGACAAGCTATCGACTGCCAATGGAGTGCTGTGAAATGATCATCGATGAATCACTTACAAACGAAGATTTATGTAACTTTTGCATGACGACTGAACTTAATAGACTTAAGGACGGCGAGAAAAAGAAACAACCAGATGAAGTAGAATGTGTTAAGAAAGGACTCAAGAGGGCCAAAAAAGCTCCAGAATTTCCAAAAGCTCCAAAAAGGCAAAAAACAAAAGAACAGTTATAGAAATTTAATAAAAAGTGTAATAAAATGTATCAATAAAAAGCCTATGGAATTAAAAGAGCTCCAGAAAGGCTACTGCATGTATGATGAAAATTATTAAGGTTCTGTTTTGTTGTTGTCATGAAATTAATAAAGGAAAAAATTTATTCTTTTGATTTGTTCAATTTGTCTTTATTGTGTTACTCTTCTGCGTTTGACCCCGAAAGCTGTAGACCATTAAGTCTTGATGTCTATCAGTAAATTAAAAAAAGTTTTTTCATGTTTATTGTCATTAAAGATCGTAGATTATTAAAAAAAAAGAATTCAATTCATTAAATTGCCAAAATTTAAATTTTTTCTTTCTTTCTATCAGCTTCTGTGTGTATGTGTTTACGATTGATGATATGACCTCTGAAATTTCGGCCCTCTAAAGGTTTAAGTCTTAGGCCACAATGTGAGAAATCGTTTATGCATCT
Organism: Trichogramma evanescens; assembly: GCA_902732785.1. Classification (NCBI taxonomy): domain Eukaryota; kingdom Metazoa; phylum Arthropoda; class Insecta; order Hymenoptera; family Trichogrammatidae; genus Trichogramma; species Trichogramma evanescens. The sequence goes on from CACVKI010146283.1 coordinate 30,135, forward strand.
ACATAACGTGAAAGAGAGAGAGACAGAAGCCAAGCGTAATAACTTCCTCATCTAAGCTGTGCAAATTGTGCCTATATATCTGAACGTGCAGCTTATATAGATTTTGTGTATTGTATTATGATGCAGCGACAAATACCGCCCAATTTTTCACCAAAACCACCACCTGCGATATCGCTGCTACCGTGATTACAAATACGCAGAGATCGGTAATTTTTTTCCGTTTTCGTATTCTCGTTTTGCTATTACTACACTAAAATAAGATGAAAAAATCAATATAGATTTGAAGAAAAGCGGATGCAGCACGCGTTCACGTGTAAAAGTAAATATCGCGATATACAATGTGCAGATCCTTTCGCATCCCGTGACTCTTGAGTGTGTGTTTGTGTGTTGATATTGCACTGCAGCTCGCGGCTATTAGCAATAGACACACAAACAGATATATATACAGTGTGCCGCACTGCTACTGCTTATAAAGGCCTCGATCCGCCGTGGGAATTTAGGCGTGACACGAATATAATGTGTTGTAGGTATATAACATATAAATAAAAGCCGTGGATGCCTGCAGTAGTATGCACGCAGCTACATATAGCTATATATGCATGTACGTTTGTGTGCGAAGATTTTTGCAATATCAATTCGCAACAGCAGCGGCGGCAATGCGCCGTCGTTTGTTCTCTCCACGCATAGCATGGCATGTGTATAAATGTACTGCGCGAGAGCAACGCACGAGACATTATATTGTTTTCTCACTGTCTCACGTATATTTGAAAATATTCGTATATCATCATGATATACACGAACGAATATGAACTGACCTGTTGTGAGCAGCGGCGACGACGAGTCCTGCACTCCGTTGCGAATCGCCTCGAAGAACACCATCTCGATGTCGGCCTCTTCATCGTCGTCGTCGATCTCGTCGTCGGCGATCGCCTCGACGTCGACTCGATGCTGCTGCTGCTGCTGCTTACGTTGCGGCGACGCGTAATCCGCGACGGTATTATTACTTTTGCCGCTGCTGCAGTCGACCCGTCCGACGCCGTTGATCGCGATTATTGCGATTATCAACAACGCCGAGGACAGTAGGCTCGAGGAGGATTTGACGAGCGGCTGCATGACGATAATCGATTACAGCGACGAACGAGCCTCCCACAACTCGCGCAAGCTTCGGAGCAACTCACAACGGCCCGCGAGTATCGTCCTCTTCTCGGATTCATTACATTTTTAAAAATCGAATCGATGATCTGTCACTAGTTTTTTTTTTCTTTTATAACACGCACAAAACACTTGAGCACTTTGAAAAAACAAACGAACAAATCGAACACTCCTTTTTTTGAATAAAAAAAAACAACGATCCCTACCGAACTCGTGCACACCACTCGTAACGGACTTTTGCAGCAAGAACACGTACGAAACAGATTAATAAACGCGACTTGCGATAGATATAGATAGTGAAAAGAGAGAGAAAGAGAGAACTGTAACGGTGCGATTATGTGTGTGTGTGTAAAATAATAAAACACGATCGCGACCGATCGACCGACCGACCGAGACTCGACGTGCACTAGACACAGCACAGAGCGGGCACGGCACACACGCTTGTATATACACACTCGCGCGACGTAAATATACACACATATACACGCGCCGCTGCTGCAGTCGCGGAGTAGAGGCCTTTTTCCTCTCCGGCAGGTGAGTGCGTTATGGGTTATAACGCCGTTTTCTGCGGGAGGTATATACCACGGCTGCCCCGAGGTTTCGCGTGTGCTATACAGCGCGGCGTGCGCGAACGAGAGGATATTGTATATCGCGTGTGTGTGAGTATACGCTAGCCCCACACACGCGGCCCCGCGAGTATCGTAAAGTGTTTTCTGCACGCTGCGCCACTACTACTTCTTTTTTGCGCGCTGGTAGTGGAGATCGTCGTCGTCGTCGTCGTCGTGGGCTCGCGGTCTCTCCTTCTCAAACTCGGCAAAACTCTTACTCTCTTACTCGAACTGTCCCGCCAACAAAGTTTTGCGCGCAGCTCGGACCGAGACTCGCGCCATCTTCCAGACTTTCGCTCAACCGGCTCGACGTTCTTACCGAGCGCGTTCGAAATGTTTAAAAATTAAAAAGAACACGAATCGACCGATAATGAGCCGCGCGCTACGAGAGCGCCTCGTGCCCACCATTGCGACTTTTTGGCGGCAAAACGACGCGCAGTGCGCTCATTGCGGTATACGCAGAAATAAACCGACTTGTAGGCCCCCGCAGCTGTGGTGGTATCGTCGGCGGTCTTGACCCCCGAGTGTGTGTGTGTACAAAAACGTTCAACTTGTCCATTAGCGATACAGTTCGATGCAGTCGAATTCTCTCTCTGTCTCTCTCTTCTCGTACACGTTTTCCAACTGATCTGATGACCCTCTGATTTTGTGAGCCGTTCGTTGCTGCAGCTTCAACTTTTGTTTACTTGATATTTATTGCACTTTAACTCCGTTCGACGATGTTCGTGAAGGATTTGACGAAGGACTTCTACCAGGTCGTCGCGGGCAAGGTTTGTGTACTTTAAATTAAAGCGTTGTGTTTAAATAGCCAGTGTGTCCCTTTAAATCATCCGATTCTTTTTTTGTTTACGTTGCAGCAATGCCTGATTCTGGTGAACTTCGACGTCGATGGCATCTGTGCGTCCAAGATACTGCAGTCCCTGTTCAAGAACGATAATGTCGTTTACACACTGGTACCAGTGCAGGGTGTCAAAGACATGAAAAGAGCATTCGACGACAACGCTGAGGATGTAAGTTTGTTGCAGCGTTGATTACAAAAACTTGTTCTGGCGTGTACCTACAAATCTAACATCTCTTATTGTTTCACTCAAGATCGTATACGTTGTACTGGTCAATTGTGGTGGAAACGTTGACTTGATTGAAATACTCAAGCCGGAAGAGACTGTTACATTTTTCATTCTAGACAGTCACAGACCGTATGATTTGAAAAATGTTTACAATGAAAAACAGATTAAACTTCTTGGCGATCCAACTTTGGAGGAAGCAATTCCAGAATACGATGTTGTGTTCAATGATGAATCGGTAAGCTTTTGATAATTTTCAATTTTTTTTTCTACAACGTATACAATTATTTATAAATTTTTTTCCCAATGCAAGTCTGATGAGGAAGATGAGGAAGAATTTTCGGATAATGAAGAAGAATCTGCACAAAATAGAAGACTCCGACAGCATGAAGCTAGAATAAATAAGAAAATAAAGAGACGTGAATGGGAAGAAAAACGTGAAGAGGCATTATTTCACTATGAACAATTAAGCTACTATGCAAAATCTGTAAGTTTTTTTTTATGAATCAGAAACAAATCTGTAAAGTATATTTTATTATTTTTAACATTTATTTCAGAGTGCTGTTATAGCTTATGAAATGTCATGGCAAATGTCAAGAGATAATTTAGATATGGTGTGGTGGGCTATCATTGGATCAACTGAACAAGCTATTTTAAATAAGGTAGAGTCCAGCACCAGTGTTCTAGAAAGTGGCAACTTACAAAGTCATGTTTCAAGACTAACTCATGCCAGAGGAGGTAATATTGATAAACAACAACTAAGTGCAATTAAAGTGACTTATGACAAAGAGTAAGTGAAGAACATAAGTCATGAAAAGTAATTTAACAATTAGAAGAAAAAAATATTACATTTTAACATTTTTATTGTTTTCCAGTCTTCGATTGGCTTTATACCGTCATTGGACTGTCGAAGATAGTTTGAAGCACTCATTGCCAACAGCTGTTGCATTACGATTGTGGTCAATTAAAGGAGAACATAGAATGAGAGAACTACTAGCTGAGATGGGACTTCCACTGTGTCAATCAAAACAAAAATTTTCGTCCATGGATTTGACTCTTCGAAATGAATTCAAAGGCATGATTGAAAAGCTCTCTGATAAGTACAAAATAAGAAGTATTGTTAGTGGAGATTTTACAATGCAGTATGGCTACAGATTTAAATACTGTGCTGCTGATATTGTTTACGCTATGTTAGCTATATTGGAATCAACTGTAAGTTTGAAATCATATAAAATACTTGCAATAATAAATGCAAGATTGAATTTATATTAATTTGATCAAAAAATTTACAGGGCAGAGACAGACCTCCACAACTTTGTTTTCTTGAGGCATCAGACTGTTTATCACGCATGAAAAAAGAAATACTCGAAAAAGGCATTGAAAAAGCTAAAATTATGTTAGGATATGTTTTCAAAACTGCTCAGAGCTTGTTGGAATTGAAACAAGTTACAAATGCCGGAAACTTTTTATACGTAGTCATTTCTGAAGGAATGCTTCACCATCACTTATTTGCTCATCCGCATATGTTACTTATGTTGGCTCAATTCATTTTGAGAGCTTATGCAGAATCAACAAGAAGTAGAAAAGCTGCCGCTCTTCCTCTTGTTGCTTCTGCAACGTTTAGCGAAGAAGAGGGTACATGCCTAATCGTTGGTGTACCACCAGTATTGGAAGAACAGCCCAGAAGGTATATATTTGCTCTTGATTTTTGAAGAGTAGAAATCTTGAATTGATAAAAATATTTTTTTCAGCTTCTTTGGCAAAGCTTTTTCCCAGGCAGCTGAAAACACTAATTCTTTTATTGATCAAGACTATTTTGACGTAACTAGTAAGTAATTAAGTAATTAACAAAAATTATTTTGCATTTTTAATTTCATATCATTATATTGATTGCATAATTATCTCTTTTTTCTTTTTTTAGTGGCAAGATTAAAATCCGAAGATCGACCGAAATTCTTTGATGCTTTATCTGCATTGTTACAATAAAAAGATACAAATATTGGATTTATACTGCAGGTCAGGTATATTTATCTCTAATTTCATTACAGTAGGCGACGGATATTAAAGAAAATTTTACCCATATAACAATGACGCAATTGAGACCATATTAATCGAAATGAAAAAGGAAAAGGAAAACAAACTGAAGTTATCCTGCTTTCCGTATATCATGAATATTTTATGAATTTACTAACGGACGGACCAATTTAATAATAAAATTAACAGGCGCGAGTCGCTTGAAGGTAATCGACGATATCATGTAAGCTTAAGATGTTTTTATTTTTATAAGTAATTCATAGAATAATTAAATAGATAATAAACAAACGCCGATGCATTAGTTTTGGTGTACTGTGAGTTTTGAAAAAATTACTGCGTTGAAGCAACTATTCAAAAAAGTTGTTGAATAGTAAGGCGTTAAAAAAAGACATTAAAATTTGTCATAATTATACTAATCATGTCGTCTTTTTGTTTTAATCTACAACAATGAACTTTGAAAATTATATTATTAATCAGGAATCTATTGTGTCAGAACTTAGTTTTTACTTAATTATTAATTTTATTCAATCAAAATTATAAAATAATTTTACATTCACAATAAAGAGGCTGTCGTATGGAAATGCAAAATTTTTACAGTCAAGTCCTGGCTCAATTTATATTTACCTACTCACCTGTATTATAACTAATTATAAAGTGCAACATGGCTAGGAATCAATTGAATATCGACTTTTATCACAATTTAAGTGGTTTATATTTTGCGACTCGTCGAAATTTTTTAAGATTAATATGTATATGTATAGATCTTTTCCTTATTTAAAAATGATCAAGAATTCATCAATCTCAAAACATTGATTATCCTTTTTCCGGCTTTTTCGAGAATTTCATGTATTTGAAATAAACTGCCTTACGTATCTTATTATTGAAAGATTACCATTTGAATCGTTCTTCAGGATATCAGTGGTTACGCCCGCAACCTGTGATCGAAGTGGTACGTCGCTCACTATCAGTAAAACTTTTACTTCTTAATACAAACCAAAAAAATAACATAATAAAAAAAAAAAACAAGTCTTTGAAGAGCAACAAGTGCCTAGTCTTTTCAATTCTATTTCATGGTAAAAAGCAGAAGATGACCTATAATTGTAGAATTTTTCAATTGATTGAAGTTCTGAATGAATCTTGGGAAGTCAGAATATTCAATGAAAATAATTTGAATTTTTTAAAGTTTCAATTCAAGCACCAGTTTTTGACTCAACAAGGTTGTATGATTTTATAAGTCATTCTATTCTCGTCTAAAGTTTCTTGTCACATTTAATATGAAATTTCATGTTTTTAAGAAATTAAAAAAGAAAATTTTAAATATAAAAATATATTTATTACTACTTAAACATATTTACACTTTTAAAGTATTTATGTTTACTACTTAGATTAATCAGCTGCATAATGCCTGTATTCTGGTTTGAGTTCCCACATATTTCTGTGAGGGTTCTTTAAATTGTAGTTGCAAACTTCGTTTAGAATTTCTTTTAAATATACCACTGGTTGGTTTGTTAATTTAACCAAGTCCTTAATATTGTAGTACTGATGTTTTTCAAAAGCTTTAAATAGTTTAGACAAAACAAAATCTTTGTCATCACGCATTTTCTTTCCTTCTGATTTTTTCTTATCAGCATACTCGATCTGCAAATTAGAAATGATTAGTTTCTATTGTTATTTTGAAAATAAAATAGTTAATTTTTTGGGATGAATTATAACTTATGCATAGGTATTGGAATAGTTTCAAGATGTAATATTAATACATCATAACTCACATTGTGTTTATGATCTGATACAGGTTTGAAATTCTGGACAGCTCTTGACAATTGTTGAGCTTGTCTTTTAGGAATTGAGGCCTTCCTTATACCTTCCATTTTGAGACGCATGTACGTTTTATCCGCATATGGTCTGCATTCCAATTTTTGAACAATTTTGCCTTCCATATATATTTTGTTTCCTGCTACTTCGGCTTCTGATGAATTCAATTGTGCAAAAACTCCAATTGTTTGGCGTTCAACTGTGGTAACATCCAGTTTATGCTCCTTGGGAATATCATGTTCATCAGGCTCTTTCAAAGCTAAAGCAGCTTCAGAAAGTTTTAGCGATACTTCAGCTTTCTGTTTGTAATGTCTGTGACAAAATATTAAAAATGTTTGAATTAATTGTTATAATAACTAATATTAACAATGTAAGAAAAAATATATCATCAAATTCATACATATCTTTTGAAATGTAGGGTTAAAAACACGCCTTAGTCTCATCATATTAATATAAGACTAAGGCAGATTTCTACTTCTAGTTTTCATAAGATATTTTTCTGCGCTAGGCTGACTATTCTACTACTCATCTGTAATACTTTGAATGAAAAAAAGTAGTAATAATCAGTACAAGTAGTTAGTAAATGAGACATAACACATACAAGTACGATGAAGTAGATTCCAAAAGCCAAGAAAATTTTATTTTAATAACTTGAACAATGAAACAACAGGAGTAAACAAACAGTACTTATGCAAACAATGCTAAATAAAAAAATTATACAAAAATGTAGTTAAAGATTTCAAGTCAGACTTGAGTTATTATTTACAATAAATTTTTTAAATCTTGTAGAAAATAAAAGTTAATTAAAAAAATATCAATTAGATATTTCAGAGAACGTATGAAAAATAATGTTTACATTGGCTTTGATACATCTTTGGCAAATAGGTTAACAACTAAAATATGCTTATTGATTAATTAACTAAGTACTAAAGTATTTGAATTCTAATCTGCTACAATTACTACAAATCAATTTATCGCCCACTATTACCTTCACCAATACGAATGCTAACTAACTAACTTTGAAATTTTGAGTTTGGCAACTTCGATGCTGCCGGGCGCCCTTTCCCATCTATCGGCTATGTACTTTGGAACTTTGACGAGCCAAACTCCTCGATCGGCATTCGCCAGGTCGAGATTACGCTCCGAGTGGCTTCCGCTACTCGACTTCGACATCGCGAAACGTCAACGTTGATTTTTTAATCACAACAACTATAAAATACGAAACGGCTCGATATGCAAAAAAACAGTCAGCTCTGCTGACTTGCAGGGATGGTGAGAAGCGTCGGCTGCTCGTAAAATGTGAACTATCTTGTCCCGTCGCTGCTCTCACCTGCTGAATTCGCGGAAAACAAGATGGCCGCGCCAGGCGCGCGAATTCGAAAACAACTAAACTGAATTATCTTCGCTTATCTACTTGAACAAAATTAATATATCCTCGTGATTCTTGTATTCGACAATTTGACGGCAGACGGTGTACGTCAGTTTCAAACAGTCGAACGTGAGAATATCGGTCGTGATCAATTCCAAGTCCAACAGTCTTACGAATATATTGGCTAGGTGTCTTTTTACGATGTTGCTCGTATTGTTACACGATATCCTTCACAATTGAAGACATACGCCAAATCTTGGTGTTTTTCAATAGCGAGTAAGCCTCGCTACAGCTCATTTGGCAGATTTCGTACAGCGACAGGTCGTCGGTTAGCATGACTCTTTTGAACTTCATAAATAATCGAATTATCGTGAACAAAATGTAAACTTTTCCGAATTCCAGACTTTCGGCGCCGAATCGAGTATCGATTTGTCGCATCGTTGACGCGAGAAATCTCGAGCTTCCAGTTTGATCGGGTCATTAAAGTCAGGCAATAGTTCTTCACTTCGATCGATGTGAATTTGGCGCCGAACATTTTATCCTCGTTCAAATTGGTCAAGTCCGCTCCGTGTTCCAAGAGTGCCTCGACGAGCTACACATCTAGCCGAGCTGCGGTCGCCTGCAAAGGAGTGTCGTCGTGACGATTTCGTGCTTCGAGTTGAGCTCCGCGATCGACGAGCATTTTAACGAGATCGGCAAAACTTCGAAGCGCGCCAGCGCATAAAGCGGAGTCGACTGCTCGTGGTTTCGGTTGATTCGGATTGCTCCGTTATCCAATAAAATTTTCAGGTATCTCAGAATGTCATCGATTCGAGAGAGAGAGAGAGAGGCTATGAAGAGCCAATAGTTGTTTCTGTGGGCGGAGCTGGCTATGTAGTGCACGAGTGTTTTCAAAAATTCGCGCGTGATTTAAATTTTTGAATATAGACGCGTCAGTGCGGATAGCGTATATTACTGCCCATAGGCCACAAAAAGAGACAAGTGCCAGAGTACGATAATACAACATTACATTGATAAAACAAGCATTTCTGCGAGCTACTTTATGAGGAAATAGCTTATTATCTGTAGGGAAATGATAAAAAGGCACTTGTGTTACGCCAGTCTTACTTTTGCAGTCATATGCACACAACACCTTTTACTTTTTATTTTCTTCACTTCACTTTTACAATCCATTTTTATTTGTAAAGAAGCAGCTACTCGTGGTTTCCAATGTA
>CACVKI010146284.1:0-15580 GCA_902732785.1 Trichogramma evanescens
AATTTTCCGCTCTTTTCAAATCTGAAATAAAAAATGGGGGTTCCCATTTGAAAAATCGATTTTTGAGTCGCTGCAGCTTTGAGGTTATGTTCAAGACCAAATCCGAGGTCACCATTGGATTCCCCGTGAAAAAATACGTCGGATATAGGGTTATCGATTTTTTTTTCCCGCTTATTTTGGCCGCTTTTCAGAGGTTTCCATACTTTTGGGACACCCTGTATGTACAATAAGCTACTTAAGATATTCGTTCGAAGCCCTATCACCCCTAAATAAGACCTCCAAAACCAGATATTTTAGCCTTTACGTGGCCAAAATGCCCACCTATGTACCCTCCTTTTATTGTTAAAAAAACTTGCAACGATAATATTTAAAGTATTAATAATTTATAGGAACACAAAAAATGTAGTTGAAGAATTTTTTTTATTATCATTATCTAGTATACGGCAAAAGTATGTGAACACCCCCTGAATCATCGTGAATTTTTATGTATAATTCGAATGAGTATAAAAAGTGATCATGTTTCTTAAGTGGTGAAGTATTGTCTGGTTTACCCTACATAAAATTTTCAGAAGAGAAAATTTCGATTTCCAGAAAATCGTCACTATTTCGTTTCTTTTGAAAAAATTTTTTCATACCAGCGGCCCGAAAGTGACTACTTCTCTGCCGCTGCGCAAAGCGGGAAGAGCGATTTTCGGGACACTGTGTATGAAAAATAGTATACAGGCCTATACCGCGAAAAAAGAAAGCCCCAGAGCACGTGTAATTAGTGGCCAAGGCGAAGCCGAGGCCAATTAACTTTTCTGTTTTTCGCGGCCTAGGGCAGTAATATACTATTTCACTCCAATTCTATGGATAAATCTACGAAACAAATAGACACAAAAGTCAAGGCTGAAGTTAAAAAAAAAGCCCCCGTTACTATTCTACATTCTAATTAAGTATTACGTTACTTTTTTAGAGATGTATGGAGTTTGACTAGGAACGAAAGCATCGATGCAAGAAAAAGAAGTCAAAATCAATAGTTATTAAAGTTTTTCATTTCATTTATGTGTGTAAGTCTTTACGCAATTAAAATTTTCATGATGAGTCACTTTTTATCTATTCTATTGTTTAGAATGTAATACGCATTTAAAATAAATTATTTTCGTTTTATCACACAATCGTTTGCATTAAAAAAACTTTTCACAAAAAAAAAACTCTTCACGCAAACATTTCAAAACATTTCAACAACATGGATCATTCAAATATCGCGATTATAAACGAAGAGGCCCAAAAATGCATGGAAGTTTTAGGAGTTTCTCGATTTCCTTTCTTTGTATTTACTGCAAAATGCACATTTCTGTGGCCAGCCCAAAATCCTCGTACCCAAGTCATAGGAAGATTTTTTATATTTTTATACTTATCAGTATTAGTGATTTGTTCAGTAAGTATTTTTAATAAAGAAGAAAAATAAGGAGAAACATGAGATAAAATCATCCAAAGTGAGACGGATATTATATAATTCTTTTAATATGACTATTGAAGTATTATAAGCGTATCAACTTATTTTTGATATTAAACTATATATTTAGGTCGTGAAATTATTAGAAGAGTGTAAAGAAGCCAATATTTATAAAAATGATGTAATTGAATGTACCTTGCTAGTTTTAATGTTTGTAATAATATTCAACTGTTACACCTTTATGGTCTTACAACAGAGTAATGTGAGTTAATTTTTCCCTTCCCTTCTTTTACGGAGATAATCATTTGCCAACTTTTATTTCAGATCAGTGTGTGCTTGTCAAAAATTTTTAGACTGTTTCAAAGTAATGACTCATCAGGGCAATATATAATTGATAAAATAATTGAAAAAGCCCTCTGCGTTTCTAATATTCAAACGGGTAATGACTAAGTTTTTCCGTAAACACAAATATTTTATGATATTTTATAATCTCTTTATAAATTTCGTTCGTTACTTTACAGTTGCCATTTTTATGTCGTGGGCAAGTTACGTAATATATCTAATAATTAGCCCAATAATTTGGCAGTGGATATTTTCAGATGATTAAACATACCAAAAAAGCTTACCATTGAAGATCGAACCTTTTCTCAACGGAAATAAATACTTTTACTGCATTTTCATCATACATTGCTTTATAGTAAATTCCCACGTTGTATTATCAGGAACAATCATATACTATCATTGTATAACTGCAGGCGTTATTATTGGGCAGCTTCAGTGTTTAAAGTATGTGAAAAATTTTGAATTATTGTTCCAGTAATTTTAATTAGATTGCTTCATGAATTGATATATCATGCGCTGCTTGTTATGAAATTCAGATATTACTTGAATGAAATAGACGATGAATACAACCTCAAGATCTCTGCGCTCGACGAAATAAAAGATAACTTGATTTGCGAAAAACTAAAGACGATAATTGGCCGTCATCAACATTGTATCAAGTGAGCTATTTATTTTTAAGACAAGTCGATTTTTTTGCAGATTTATAGTGTTATTTGCTAAAAAAAATCTTACATTCGTTGGTAAATTCTGCAGTTCCCTAACAATAAGGAAAGCCTTTCGTCTGAGAGTCGCATCGACTTTCACTAAACTTTTGAGGTGTCTCTTGGTACTTGAAAATAAAACACCTTATAGACAGTGTGATTTAATAGGCCCTGAAAATAATTGTCGAGTATACGAAGTTTTAAATATGATAAAATATTGAAAAATATTATATATCATTTTCGTACATCATACCTACTAGACTTCAACTTTTCCATGTCCTGCGAATACCTTTCCAAACGTTCAACAATAAAAAGCTGAAATCTGAATACTTTTCAGACGATTTGACTCGAATGTGTGAACTTGATATTATAAGACATGATATTTTTCGAAATTATATAATATTTAAAACTTAATTATACTCTATAATATTTTTCAAAGTCTATAAGATCAAACTGGTCATAAAGGGCTTCATTTTTAAGTACTAAGAGATACCTTAAAAAAAATGTGGATCTGTGACCTGGAGATGAAAGGTCCTCCTCATTGTAATAAAAGTTTTTATGTCAAAACTTGATGAAATAAATTTTTTGCGAGTTTTAGGGTTTTTAAGATGTTTTATTCTTTGACGTGTCCAATAGCATTTATATCAATGGTACTAGACGGACTTGTTCTCGTTATAGTCGGAACATGGGTAAGTATTCAAAGATTACAACGACAATATGAACAAACTCTTATTTGTTATAAATCTAGATGGTAATTGCGCTGGCGAATTAGGACTTGATGGAAGCTGGAAAAATGATTTTTGCTTTCACAGGCAATCTGGTTGCTATAATTGTGGTATGTTTTCCAAGTCAAATGATGAGCAATGCCAGCTATGACTTTTTCCTTCAAAGGTAATAAATTTGTACATACATTCAAGTATAAAGAAAGTATGTAAAGTATGAAAGTATGTAAAGTAGTTTGTTTGAAAAGTATAGTTTCCACTTAGCAATTGCCTCAACTGGTATAATTATCCGATTAAAGCTAGGAAGCTTTTAATACTGATTATGGCAAAGTCAATTCAGCCTCTCGTATTGTCTGCTGGGCCGACGATTGAATTGAATTTTGATTTTTGACACTTGCAGTATTGTAAGCTATTTAATATTTGCTTTATCGAAAACCTTAGTCTGTAAATAGTCTATTTTATAGGTAATTAAAGGAACGATTTCTTATGCGGCAACTTTCAGATCAATATATACTTCTTGGTGAAATGTAAGGAAAAGTTTACAACAACTTTTTAAAGTGTGCGAGCACGGTTACTATGTACGAGTTTCTTTTTCATTCGATTATTGTAATCTTTGTATGGTGGTATCTCAGTAACTAGCGTAAAACCATCTAGTGATCGGCTGCAGCACTACTCATACTGCATTAATATAATACTCCTTCTGTTAATAGAATAAAAAAGCTCAGAATGAAATATGACACTTTTTATTAAGATAAATCTTATTAGAGTAAAAAGATCATTGGCTAAGTAACATAGTGTGAGTTGAGGCCGATTCCTCAGCACTCACTATTAAAAATTATAACTAACCGAGAAGTATTTATGCTAAATTAAATCAATCATTTTTTAAAATTAAAAAAAAAAGAATATCTAAAAAATTTGAAGAAGCAACAAATTTGAATTATTAAGTTAGTTGTTTGTGGACAGCCATCAGAAGTGAAATATCTTTACATTTAATTAATCAATGGCATAAAAATGTAAAAAATAAATCCTCTTAGCTATAAATTCAATTATTGAAAAATTAAAAAAAAATCAAGAAAGTCAAAAAATTAATCAAAATACAAAATTCAAAATCGTAAAGAGATAAATTAAATTTCAAAAAGAAACTTCTGTTGAAGTTTCACTTCTGCTGTTTAGATTATTTAGATACCATTCAACTATATGACAGCACCAGATGTGAAATTTCAGAGTTTTTTTCCTTGGATGAATTTTTTTCCTGGAATTTCATATACCTTTTTCCTATTTTGAATGTTTATTATATTTTTTTTTCGATTTTTAATAAAATTTAACACATTTTTTTTATACTTTGATTGTTTTCAATGAATTAAATGGAAAGCCTGTTCATTAACAGCTAACTCAATAATCTTACAAGTAAGCGAGGCAATCGTTTTATAACTGTCAAAAATTATTTATTTATCCCAATCGAAGTCACGTTAAATGTGTTTGTACACTATATACATACAATTAATTAAAAACTAGTCGTTATAGAGTATATAAAATTATATATCAAACGGGACATAAACAAAATATCGATCGATCGCAGCTTGTGTGTGTGTGTGTGTGTGTGTGTGTGGGTGTGTGTGTGTTACGCGAACGTGTAAACTTTATTATCGAGTGAACCATTTACTCGAGCGACGATATGCCTCATGTTCTCTAACAGGAAGCACCTCGTGTCGAAGGCGAACTCGCTCGTCCTTTTCCTATTCTGGTTCACCGAGAAGTCCTGGTAGCAGACTTGGCTGGCGCAGTACAATCCGTTCTCCTTTCGAATGATCTGCGCGTCGGCCCTGTAGATCCTCCCGTCGCATAAGTACTTGTAGAGCTTGGCAGACAAAATCTGATGCCCGCGTCGAGTCATCCTCGTCAGCCAGATCTTTTGATTTTCGGCACGGAGACACGAGGCGTCCTCGCACTGGGCCGTGAGCACCAGCATGTCACCGTCGGTCTCGGGTATATTCAACACGGCGATCTCGTTCAAGTGCCGATACGGCGGCGCGAACTTGTGCTCGTATCTCAGATCGCCTCGACGATTCCACTGGGTGCAGGTCAGCCGATATCGGATGCTCGGCGGATCGTCGTCCTCGGGCAGGATCTTGGCGCAGATGCTTACGTAGCCGTTGCGCGTCGAGTAGGCGACGCGCTCCGACGGATCGGCGCCTCGGTTGTACTCGTCGCGGTCCAGAAGCCGGTACGTGGCCAGCGGCCGGGTCTTTTCGCGTTTATTCCGCCCGACGATCGTCGCCCCGGCGAACAAGAAGCCGCTCTCGGGCTCGATGAAGTGCTCGACGACCAGGTGGTCGCTCGCGGGATTGCCGTCCTCGAGCGGCAGCACGCTCATCGCGGCGTCGCGCATCGCCTGCTTGAACCAGAGGTAGGGCCCGTCGCTGTTCTGCAGACGATTGTCGTCGAAGCCGAGCCTGCACATGGCCACGTCGCTGAGCTGCAGCGGTCTGGCGTAGCACTTGCTGGCCGGATCGTCGCTGCTGACTATCGCGACGAACCTCGTCTCGTCGTAGACGACGAAGCCGTAAGGCCGTAGATGCCTCAGTTGCTGGGACGCGGCCTCCTGGACCAAACAGTCTCTCAGGTGCACGACGAACAGTCGCCACCGATTGGCCGACGGCCGGGGCAGGCTCCAGTCGAACCAGCTCAGGATCGCCTTGTCCTCGCCGAAGAGCCGCACCTGCATCGAGCCGGGCTTGACGTAACCGGTGCTTCGTCGATCGATCATCCGCAGCTCGATGGGACACCCGTGCTGTAGGCCCTCTTGGTTGTCCAGGCTCACCTCGCACTCGAGGTATCTGCGCGATCCATCGACCCGTGGCTCCTGGTCGCAGACGACGAACACTCGACGGTCGTTCTCGTACGAGTGCCGGTCGAAGATCAGGTTCTGGCCCGGGTAAGTGTAGTGGACGCGGGAGGGCGTTAATACATCTAAACTGCTAATGACGTAGTGGTAAAAAGAGGCGTTTCGCCAAATGTTGTGGAGGAACATTGCCGACAGGGCGAAGCTAATGACGTATAAATGGATGTCCCGGTTGAGAAGCAGCATTTTATCTGTGGGACAAAAAAAAAGGATGAGGAAGACGACAGAACGACGAACCGATGGATTCGCCTGATGGATCATTGCGAATCGGTAAGCTACTCTATATAATTACCTTTGTTTACTTGCCGTGTACTGCGTCTACGGCGACTGTGAGCGGTCGACTGAGTGAAAGCAAAGGTGACAGAGGCGTACGAGGGTATGATACGGGCTGATTATGTAGAGGGGCAAATAATTTTTTTTTGATAAATTCATTTACATGAATCAGGAATAATATTGAAAAATCAATAAGTATATATCTGGAAAAATGTTCACCATTCGATGGATAGTTTTTGGCCAACAAACAAGTTTCTTTTTCATGAAAAAGATCATTAGAACTTGACTTGTAAGATTAAGACTGATCGTCGACTGCCAATGAAAATGAGAGATTTTTTTTAAATTGGTCCATTTTTTAAAATTCAAGAACTTCAAGTATAATAATCTTTTTACCGAGTATTCAAGTGAATCATTATAAATGTACTGTAACGCGAGAGTAAACTCGGCGTTAAGCTGCGAGCGCGAAAATGACGAAAAGTCGCAACGCGAGGCTCGCCGTGCGAGAGGCACGACGAGCAGACGACAGCAACGAGCACGCGGCCGATCGAGAGCCGATAATCGACGCGGGAGAGACGCGACACTTCTTGTCCATGTACGCGCGCGAATAGTCGCAACGACCTTCCGTCCCCTTTTTACCTGCTGCGTGTGTGTGTGTGTAAATTTGAAAAGCGATAACGAGTGAGTGCCTTGCGACAGCGAACGAGCTCCGACGACCCTGTGCTCGAAGGCCCTCACCTAGCAGATAGACACTCGTACCTATAGACGACCCCGACTTCATACCCTGCAACTTGGACTTGTGCACGAGTCCTTGCTGCAAACAACGAGTCACCGACGAGTAAGCAAACACACACAACATACATTGTACATTGCGAGCGAGCGGCCCCACACTTTGTGTAACTTATTAAATTTAGCTTTTGTATTTTGAATAAATCTCTATTATATTTTCTTACTTTAACTTAAACAACGCGAGTCATTATTTATTTGCTACGCAACGATCCCTTGCATTACCAATTTCAGCCACCCGACGAGCAAAGAGCTCGGCGAGTCATAACACACAGGATCGACCACTGGACGAACATAGCTCGTCGAGACGATAACTCGACGAGCATTTATTTATCTAAGTCGAATCACCATTTTGCTCGAGCTAGCCAGCTCATATTAGAGTCATTCCCGGTTACAGTACTTACTGCATAAAAATCGTATAGCGACTCAAACTTTTATGAATAAAATACAAGTATAATTTTTATAGCAATAGTCTCAATTGTTTGATTTTGATTTGCAAAATAAAATTGAAAATTATAAGAGATAGAAACAGGGAATTTAAATCAAAATATAAGCTGGTTTTTTATACCTCTACCTATATCAAGTTTCAAAGTCACTTATCTCGATCTTGAATTTTTCTTTTTCGAGACAAAGACAATGACCTAAAATGTAGATTACCTAAGTTTTTAGATATTCTTTTTTATTGAATCTTAAGCGATAATTGATTTAATTTTTCATAAATATTTTTTGATTACTTTTGAAATTCGGTAGTGAGTGCCGAGGCCGCTATTGAGGGATATTATGAGTAACTTATATCTCCGCAGAAGAGGCCAAAACGTGAACTTAGCTTAGTGCTATAGAAAAACCTACGGTACGTGTGACTCAAGTAACTCATTATTGCACGACGCTAACCGCACGTTTCATTATATACTATTTTAAAATAATACATTTTATAAAATATATTTCAAACAAACATCAATATATATCAAATATCATTTACAGAAAAATGATTATTATTAATTTAGTTAGTTCAGTAATACATAAAAACTTGGCGTTGCCCCATGTTTATTAGTTTGCTGAAACTGTCATATCGTAATTCGTAAATATTATTTAATTTAAGTGAGTTTGATGTGTTGTAACATCATTAGAGAAAGATCAATCGTTGGCGAAATTTCAAACGAGAAACATGGAATCCCGTGGTATCGACTTTACCTTCAGGTAATTTTTATTTTATGCACATGAAATTATAACATTCACGATGTAACTCTTAATTTTTGTTACTAATTTCAGAATAAAAATAGAACCTTGTGATGTGTCGCTCACTGAAGAAGAAAATAACCTTATAGACGAGACACCATAAGCTGAAAATATTCAACATTCAAGTATTCTGCATCAAAATTCAGTAAGATTTGATATTTATACAAGCGACTATTATTTATGATCTACTTTTGCACGAAAATTGTTCTATAATTTCTACTTGATTACAGACCCACACGCTTCAAGAAAATGACGAAATCAAAATTGAGATCGAATGTGAGGACGTGAAGCCTGGCACGAATTTGCTAGCAGTTACAAAAATTGAAGATAACTATTCAAATCACTGGCCAAAGATAAATTATAGCGAGGGTCATAAAACTCGGAACACAATTAAAGTAGAAAGTGGTGTAGGAATAGTGAAACAAGAATTTCATGTCAACGAAACAAAGAATCCGATTATGAACTATAACTGTGAACTCAACGAGCTAAATATGAAAAGAAATGTTACAAATAAATTGAACGATAAATGTAGACGCAAGGAGAGCGCGGATACGGTGCGCAGAAGTATCACCTACAATTTGTGACGCATGCGGTAAAAAATATTCAAACCGACCTAACCTCCACCGCCACATCAAATCGATGCCTAATGATATCACTCACGCGTGTGATATATGCGGAAACTCATTTGCTCAAAAAGTTAATCTCAAAATTCACATCGATTCAGTGCATAATGGTGTCACATATGCATGCGATATTTGCAAAAAAAATTCACCTGAAAGGGCGATCTGAAAATCCATATTGATTCAGTGCACAATAAAGTCAAACATGCATGTGATATATGCGAAAAGAAATTCTCACGAAAGGGTGGTCTCAAAATCCATATTAATTCAGTGCACAATAAAGTCAAACATGCATGTGATATATGCGAAAAGAAATTCACTACTGATAGGAATCTCCAATATCACATTGATTCGGTACATAAAGGTATCAACCACGCATGTGATATATGTGAGAAGAAATTCACTCTGAAGTACTATCTCAAAAGACATATCGATTCGATACACAGTAAAATCTTATTTGCATGTGATTTTTGTGGCAAGAAATTTTCATTCAAAAGTAATCTCAAAATTCACATCGATTCAATACATAGTCGTACCACCCACGCGTGTGAATTATGTGAAAAAATATATAGAAATCGACGTAGTCTAAATAAGCACGTTAAATCATCCCACAATGGTAATGTTCATGTGTGATAAATGTGGCAAGTCATTTGCACAAAAGAATAATCTTAAAATGCACGTCGATATGTCGCAAATTTATATTTGATTGTATTAACAAACTGTTGGTTACGATTAATGGTAATTATTCGTAAGACTAATTGAGACATTTAATTTATGATGATATTATGAATTTCTCTTATCATCATTATGTAAAAAAACTAACGTCTATGTTGTAGAAAAATAAATGATCTGTATGATTTCCTGACATCGATATTTTTATAAAGTAAATATAAAAATAAAAAAATTAAACTGAGCGATTCTCTGGAGAATTGAATGGGATGAAAATGTATTTTTAGGATTCACGATATAAACGTTTTTTTAACGAAACGTAGTCACACACTAATTGTAACCAAAATGTAATTGTAACGCAAAAAAATTTTCATCTTTAGCGGGCATGTAAAAACATTAATGTGCTTATGTTCCAAATATAACTATTATAAGCCAATTGATTCTCTGCTTTAGACTTGTATTTCGCCTGATTAATACAGAATCTGTGCAGTTCATTTACCTTTGTAGATATACACACAATTTTATGACTAGTTTCTGGCCAAAATATTAAATAGCCAAAGATTAACGTCTGTTTCAATAGTTCATGTCCGTAAGATGTTTCAAGTTCTTTTGTGCTTTTTAATGGCTATTTTTAAACATTAAAAAAACAAATTCGGTGCTTTTTATTTTGCCCTTTGCCCTTTTTATTTTGCAGATTTAAAGATACTTCACTACAGATTGACACTTGCAGATTTACAAATTTGATGGTATTTTATATCTAGCGGAGAAGACTCGAACTTGAAGTGAATTTGAAGTGATGAAATGCGCTTGACATTCGTAACATAATTTTAACAAAAAAATCGCTACGAATGAGCTCTGCTCCATGTTATCTTCAAGAATTAATTTTCACATCTCATTCGATTTTAGCAAATCGTATTATAGCATAGCAATATTACCATCAACGTGTGAATTATCGAGCGTCATGATGATCCAGATCTTCTTATCGTCGTCGTCGTTATCATCGTCGTCCTCGTTGGCGAACTCGCCCTTCTCCAGCCAAGTAGTCACATCCTCGTAATCGCCCAGCGCCACCACGACCAACTGCTGCTGCTGCTGCTGCTGCTCCGCAGTAGTCGTCGTCGCCGTCGCGTTGACGCTCTTATCAGCCTGCACCTCGGCCTCCGTCAGTCCGCCCTTGTCGCTCTTCACGCATATCCCGGCCTCTCTGCTCTTTCGCAAAAAGGCGTCCAGCACTGGCCTAGAGTCGGCCAACAGCAGATCGACCTGCGAGTAACGGCCCGCCAGAAAGTCCACGAGCACGTCGAGCATCGGCAGCGTGAGATTGGGCGGCGAGTAGGTGTTGACGGGCAGCAGATCGAGCGATCTCAGGGGCTCGAGCACCTCGCCGTAGCGAGCCGGCACAAGCAGGCCGAGATCGTAGTGGGCCGAGCAGTCCATCTCGACGGCCGAGACCAGGGCTTGCTTGTACACGGCTATACGGTCGTTGCACGTGTCGTAGATGCGCAGGCCCAGCGAGACGCCGGGCACGTAGTCCGCCCGATTGAGCTGCTGCGCCACGTACAGGGCGGTGGCGACCTCCTGGATGCTGCGCGGCGACGTGATGTTGCACTCGGGACCGTAGTCCGTGTCGATGAACACTGGGATGATTTTCACGCATCGATAATAATAATGTGGTAACGCGCGCGTATTATACGTCGGGGGTAATGGCGTCGCTTAACTCACCTGAGAGCACGGCGTCGCCCGACGTCTCCATGAACGTGTGATTTTTCATGCAGACGAGATCCTCGATGGCGATCGCGCTGACGAGCAGCAGGCAGATAACGAGCGAGAACATCGTCGCGATCGGCGTCGTCGTCATTTTCAACGACGATAAATCTTTACTTCCGACACCTCGTAAAAAAAAAAGAAAAAAGAAACGGAAACAGAAACAAAAAAAAAGCAACCAACTACACACCAAACTTCGCGGTCTTTGTTTTTTATTTATTTTCGTGTCGAACGACGAGCAGCAGCAGTAGCAGTAGCAGCAACAGCTGCTACTAGCCAAAAACTGATATATCTATCGTTATATTTCTCCGGGTCTAAGAGTCTCGTGGCTTGTGGCGCGCGATATATGTTTAATCGATATCCTGCGGGCAACGCGTATTAATCCTCGTGTCGCTGCTGCATCGACGCGATCCTATCGCTCCCCTTATACCGCTGCCAATCTTCATCATTTTTCGTTTTTTTAAGTTTTGATACTTTTTTCGTCGACTTCTCTGTGGCAATAATTAATTAATATGTATTTATGCTCGCGTTCTATAGTGTATAGCGAGAAGAAGGCACATAGAAGCTGACGCCGCCACCACCACGTCGGTCGCGGCGCGTGCGTCGAATAAAGAAAACCGTATAAAACATATAAAACGATTACTCAGACAATGACCCAATAACTGTGTAAACACCGATTAGCCTGGTTATAGGTGACTCTCTCTCTCTCTAGCTCGCTCGCTTTTCTCCTTCTTCTGCTTCTTCTTCGCCTTTTTTTTATTTTACCGAGAAACGTACGTACGCCCCCGATGATTATCGACTTTGCTCAATCGTTCGCAGCTCCTTCCTGCATTTGTGTGTGTGTGTGTGTGTGTGTGTATAACAGCAGCAGCAGTAGCAGCGAATCATATGTATGAAAGCGCGCGTGGGATCAATCGCTCGTTTTAATTCCAGCTTATGCGCGGCTCGAGCTTGCGATCGTATACACGCGCGTTACGCGTCGTTAAAATCATTCGCGTAAACGCGCCACTACGCGTTATGAGGCACTTTTTTCACACCCTCCTCCTCCTTCTTCTTTTTTTTT
Source organism: Trichogramma evanescens (assembly GCA_902732785.1). NCBI lineage: Eukaryota > Metazoa > Arthropoda > Insecta > Hymenoptera > Trichogrammatidae > Trichogramma > Trichogramma evanescens. The sequence continues at coordinate 12,514 of CACVKI010146284.1, forward strand.
CTTTTTTTTCTTGTTTTTTCTTCCGTTGCCGTCGGCGTTCGCGCACGCACACACACTCACTCACAAACGCGCACTACAAACTGCACAATTACTCTCGCGCTCTCTATACTGCGTTATACCGTTTCAGCTCGTCGACGAAACTCGGCAAACAGACACATTTACACGCGCGGGCACAAATGGGGAGGAAAAAATGTGTATAAGTACAAACGCGTCGCGGACTTGTTATTTTTAATTTTTCACTCTTTCCGACATAACGTATGTAAACGTACTGTGTGAAATTCTACTGCCACACAGGAAAGGGTAGGTAGTGTCGTGCGAGCTCGCGCGCGTCCGTACCGTCTCCGGGGCACTCGACACAACTACTGTCGGAAGCCATATTTTGCACCCCTCTCGTGCAAGCTCTCTCTCGCACTCGTGTGTTTTTTTCTTTTTTTTTTAACTTAAACGAATTAGACATGCCGCGAGCTTGAACATGCACGAGAGAAAAAGAGGGAGAGAGAAAAAAAGGCGGCTCCGCCACTTAATTGACAGGTATTACAAGGCATGAAGCGAAAAGAGAGAGAGAGAGAGAGAGAGAAAAAGATGAAGGTACAATCGTACGTTATATATTGAATTGCTGATAAGAATTGAGTAGTAGCATATTGCGCAATATGGGATTGCTATTTTGTCTGTGCATACGTACATATTGTCTCTCTTTCTCTCTCACTCGCTTCGTACCAAAGCTCTAAAGTTTAGAATTAGCCGGGTACTTCTTTATATATGTGTGGTTTCCCATATATATATATCCATGTACACACACACACGCACACACACACACACACACAAATATCCTCGCTCTTTCCACGCTAAAGGAGTAGTATCTCCGTGAGTCGAATTTCAAGATGTTGTTTGTCTGCTTCTGCTGTTGCTGTTGCCGCTGCCAGAAACCCCCGGTATACATACGTGCAATATGTGTGCGTCTATATAGCATATGCGTCGAGCAGAGGAGGCAAGGAGTTTGCGTTCGTGTGTACAAACACTCGATGCTCCTGCGGCTATGCAGTAGCTGCAGCAGCAGAAGCAGCAGCAGAGCCTTGGTGCACACACACGCGCACACAGAGGCATGCACGATCTGCATTATAAAACGGAACAAACGACGCGGCTGCGTTCGCAGCACACTCGATAATGCAAAATGTAGGAGGGAGAGAGAGATCGTTTAATATTTCGCTGGTGTATATGAGGTACGAACCTTTTTTTTTTGCTTTTTTTTTACAATCTTTCGCCCATTTATTTTTTCTTTGTTCCTTCGCGTTGTTGTCTAGGCGTTGAACGTCGTTGTTTCTCTCGTTAGCGCTGTCCCGACCTTCGCGGCGCAGCAGTAAAGTTCAGGAGATAGAGAAAAAAAGCTCGCCTACTCCTCTTTTTTTGAATGAAAAAAGAGAGAAGAAACGTACGTACCCTGCAGACAATGTCATAATGTGCATTGCTGCTGCAGCTCCGCTGAAACATTATAAAACGTCACGTACGAAACGTTAACATACATTTATATGTATGTGTGTGCATGTGAGTGAGCATGTATAAACTGTACACACGTATTACACACACTCGCGAAAGCAGCAGCAGCCGCGTAATAATACGAAGTAACGTCGCGGCGCGTACATCTCTCTCTCTCTCTCTCTCTCTCTCTTTATTCTCGCTCGCACCGCAAAGCTTTGACCGCATCTATGACATTTCTCGTATTATTATATATACACGTATGTTCTCTCGTTCTCTCGTTGGTTCGTCGACGCGCAACACGTTCCGAATTCGAACAATATATTAACAATATAATTCGTGGCTCGGAGGATATATAGAGACGGACGCACACATGCGTATTCGTTATAACGTAGATACATGTGTGTACGTGTGCTGGTGGTATATCTCTCTGGTTGAATTTTGATATAACCCGCGAGCGCGAGCGCGACTCGATCTTTCTCCCCGTTGTTAAAATACTCCGTGCGTCTGCATGCTGTTGCTCGTTTCCGCGCGCGCGTCTGTTTATCAGTAAAAGCTCTCACCCAAGCTCTGCACCCACACACATACGCATACGTATACGCATACGTATGTACGTTCGCAAGCTCTCTCTCTCTCTCTCTCTCTCTCTCTGGCATGGGCGCGCATGTATATAAATGTATGTATCGCGTAATCATGACACACTGCACACGCCTCGACCTCTCTGCAGCCAGCAGCCCCCCGTTCAGGTATGTATGTACACGCGGTACGCGACCAGAGCTTGATTAATTTGCTTAATGTGTCATATGTGTACGTATATGTGCGCGTGTATGTACGTATGTACGCGTGTAAGTGCATAATAGCTTCGCTGCTGCCAGGAGCCTTCGAGTGATGATGATGATGATGATGCAAAGGCTAGTTGCTCAGCTGCCACTGCTGCTGCTGCTGCTGCTGCTGTGGTACCTTCGACAGAGTGTAATTAAATTTATTTACGCGGCGGCGGCTGCGTTGCATTGTTATCGCAGAAAGCACTTACAAGTACGCGTGTATTAGATCATGCAATAGTCAATTATAAACGACGTGTATGTAATTCCTTTTTTTTTGTTGTTTCGTTTTGTTTATATTTATTTTGCTCTTCTCGTTTGATTTATCATACATTACGTGTTCATAGGTTAATATTTATAAGAAAGCTACGTATGACAATATTATTAAAGACTATACGCTATACATTGCATCCGTTATCTAATACAAATATAAATTAGTTTATCAAAAAAACAGCTCCCATAAAAGTACACGATAATATATATAATCAATTTTCCTAAATACATAGTAACAAATCCATCCTATATCGTTTAATTATCTAAATCGGCTGAAAGTATGTGTGTGCGCGTTTTCGAACTGAAGTACCTGTGTGTATACACGCGCCGGGATTGCATAATGCCACTATATATCTTTTTTCTCTGCGCTGCGCTGCGCCCACATACGCGAGCGTGCACATGATATGTGTACACGATAGTTGAACAAAAAAAAATGAAAAAAAAGGAAGGAAAATCAAACGAACCGCGCACCCGCGCGAGTACGCACAAATACACACACA
>CACVKI010146286.1:9526-26251 GCA_902732785.1 Trichogramma evanescens
CTGAACAAAGTTACTATAACAGTTTTTCAATTAATTCATTATCCAATTAATAAAGCGGTAGCCAAATATTTCGAATTAGAGGGCGTTCCGATCGCAGTATAGAGCCCTCTTAATGGTGACATTTGGCGCGCGCCTACCAGACGGCAAACAGTGTGTTGTGTAAACAACAGCGCGAGACTACAGTTGCACGATGTGCGTTGCGCAGTGAAGCGAGCGACTAGTCGAACGATACTTTTCGAGGTCCGAGTATCTAAGCCGGCGGGTGTACATCATATATCCCACTTTGGCCGCGCGATATTATTATAAATTAATCGATGATGGCCTTTTGCGCGTTTCATTATTATTTCCACAATTTCCTGCATCGATAATGAGTCAATTGAATTGAATCCCCCCCGTGCGCTTAATAGAATTATATTAAATTCCATTATAATTTTTCCTTCTTCTTCTTCTTCCCTCTCGCTCTCTTGGCATTTGGTTCAATTATTGCCAGACGATCCTCGCGGGTCGCACAATATTGTTTTTGATCGATTATATAGTATTAATCACGTATACTATATAACATGGAAGCAGAGATTCGAGAAAGTTTTCTCTCCGATGCGCTTAATACCCTCCCGAACGAGGAGGATGAGGGAAAATCTCTTTCTCTCATTGAGCTTGATCGATCGGATATTTTTTTTTCTCTCTCCTATGTGTATGCGTTTTTTTGCGCGTCCTGTGCATGGATGCGCAGGCCTATTTAATTCGTGTCGACGCGCGCGTGTGTGTGTGTGTGTGTCGCAACTCATTTGCGACACGAATCACGATGATATAGGAGAAAAATCACGGCCTCGGGGTCTATATCGAGAACGTTCAATAAAAGTTGATTCATTATTTCAATAATGTTATATACGCGAAGATTTTTCGCCTTCGGAGTCGAACTCCGGAGCAGCTGCTGCCGCTGCTCTCCGCTGTCGCAATTGTTTATATTCTCATAATCGAAATTTCTCGTTTTGTTTTTGCGCGTATGTGTGTGCGTACATACGCCAACGTGATCTCGCTTGGGTCAAACGCGACGCGATTGATAAAAATAAAAAAAATAAAAAATAAAATTAAAGCTCTCGTCTTACGCGCGGGGGGGAAGTAGCCAACAACAGCGGCAACGAAAAAAAAAATTTCGATAAAATTTTCCATTGTAAAGATATAACGAGTACGCACGCTATCCAGTATAAGTTTTTCCCGACGATGATGAAAGATTTTTAAGCAGTTGTCACAGCAGCGGCGGTAGTGAGAAATTATAAATTTTACTATTAGTTTTAAGAACCGTACCGAACGAAACTTCGAGATAGATATTCCGAGCCGATAAGCGTACTGTGAATTCTCGGTGCTGCGCACGGAGAGCTCGTTTAGCATTTCTTCGGTTCTTTTTCGCGCTCTTTGTCTCTCTCACTCGGCTTCTCTTATATTTCTTTTATTATTATACATATACCTTCGTTGTGCCACCCACACACCTTCCTTCCTCCCTACCGATGAAGTGTACCATAATAAATATTCATAAAATGAAGGAGAGAGAGAGAGAGAGAGGGTATTCATTAATTGTCGTAGCACAGGCCATAACGAAACCGATAATTCGGAAAAGCGAAATTCTAATTAAGAATTTCGCCGCTGTTATAACCGTATATAATAGCTGCGTGTATATAGCTCTCTTTCTCCGCGCGGATGAAAGTCGGCCAGGATTGTTCCCTGGGCTATATATATATGCAAAAGGTACCGATGTATAATATTTGAATTTCATACTAGTAGTGCGGCAATGATTAATCGGTGCCCTCGCCGCCGCACGTAGCGCAGCAGAAATCAAACCTCGAACGAGTCGACGAAAAATATGTAATTCTAGAACGTAAAAAAAAAATACGCGTGTATTTAAAAGACGAATCGAGAAATTAAAAAACAAAAAAAAAGAGGCTCGACCTCGTCGATTGCGACACACACACACACACACACACTATATATTTCCGAAAAATCAAATCATTATTATAGTGCGCGATATCGAGAGAGAGAGAGAGAGAGAGAGAGAGCGCTTAAAACACAATAACAAGAGCGATAAAACAGCCTCGCATTTCGTCAGACTCACGCACGTATATATACGAAAGCACACACACAAGCACGAGATAGGCCGCGGGGCGAGTTATATACACATATTGGTAATAATAAAGTGTCACACCTCCCAAGAGGCCGCTTATCGCGCTTTATAACCGACCGCGCGTTACAATAATAATGGAATCTAGATGATGTTTAATCGACGAAAAATCGCGGTATCATTCGTATCCGAGGTGCGCAACTATAATATCGACGACACATTCCGTTATTATTATTGAATGTAATAATGTACGTGAATTAATAATGGAATTATTGTATTACATATATTTACCGGGCGACAAACAAAATGCACTACGCGAGAATGTAATCGCGAATCGAAAAAACTTTCCAATCGATCTGTCGGTGCAGCACACGACTTGTCGCAATAATCGAAACGAATTGCGCACGTGAATCCGCACGGAGATCTCGAACTCGTGTATATATATATATATATATTTGCTCTTCTTCTTCTACAGCTACGTTTCTTTCTTTCTTTTTTTTTCATTTATCTCTCCTCTCTCTGCGCTCACGCATGTAGCTTGGTTTGTTGACCCTGTATTATGCGCCGGTCGAGAGGCGCAATATCTCTCTTCAATATACATATAATATTGAATTCCACACCGGCGTGTAATATAATGTCAATCGTCGTCGCGTGTGTGATATATGCATTCCTGAGCGGCTTTATACCGCAAAATAATGACGATCGCGATGATGATCGGTAAAAAAAAGTAGGAGGATGATCGAATGATTTTTTCATCGTGTATGTACACGTGTATTGTGCACGAAAAATAATTTGTAAACATAAACACGTGCAACCGGTAGCAGACACTAATTGAGAGATGACGATCGGTATTGAAAGCTGCCGCTTTCTATGAGATCGAAGAAATAAATTTGGCCAGAAATTTCCGTGCCTCTCGTTACTCGAAGCTTTCCTCAGATTAACAGTTACGATAAAAAAATTAAGATTATACGTAATAATACGGCAATTATTTGTTCTAAATCATCGGCGCGAGCGAGCAGAAAAATCGGCGCGATTCGATTCGTTTTTATATTTGACTGCAAATAATAACGCATAAACACACATTTATAATTCGCCTGTCCGTCTGCGTGTATGTGTCGCTCTAATTACGTCATTGCGCCTCGCGCGCGCGCGAAGGAAGATTATCGGCTGAATTTGCAAATATTTTACTTTCGACGCGATCATCGCCTCGACTCCGAGCAAACTTGTTATTACGTTTTATTATATATGTTGTATATACTTATATATATAACGCATAATATAAGGCACACGTTGGTGTGTGTTTATGCCACTGTATATTTATCAAATCAAAGTCACTCGCGAAGAAGTTTATAATATTGTCGAAATTATTAATCGGATTGCGTAAAACAGATTTTTATTTCTGTGACTTATTATTCCTCTTGCCGATCTCGTACTCATTCGATACGTACACATCTCTCGTTTCGTCGGATTATGTTTTTGTAGTATCTAGCAAAAAAAATCACAATCGAAGATCGTTTACTTTGTTTTATACACCTGTTGTAACGTTCCACGCGCGGGAGGATAATCATCGAGTCTCTGTACACGGTCACGCGACGATACTTGAAGAGTACAACAAAAATAACATTTTACCGATACCGCGCGATATATTAGCTGTATAGGGGGTCCAAGTCGATGTACACGCACGCATACACACGTGTGCGTAAATGTGCGATATCCGCGTATTACGCACACTTGCATATCATATACAAATCGCTTATCTTCGATAACGCTTAGGTTGTTAATAATATCTTAATAAAGAAATCGGCGTAACGCAGTTGGTTATACATTGTGCGACTCAACTCGAGCACTCGATTCGATCGTTTCGGATTTATTATAATTTAGAGTTTTTCGAGAGAAAAAAAGAACAATTAGCACTCGAGTGTACGTATAATTATTATGTTGCCTCTCCCTCGGAGATTTTTCTTGTTCTTAATTCTCTTCTTTTTATTATTATTTCGCCGTATCGCTCGGCCGAGCAAGCGAGAGAGATCGGCTCTTGTGGTTTTTATCTATCAAAAATAAATATAATAAATATTTATACACGTATGTACTTGTCTGTGTGTATATAGTGGAGGCGCACAAGGCGTCAAACGATCTCACACGTATATAATATGCATACGCACACACGTATACGAGCCGATTCCCGATCCCCACTTCTGTCACATCTCGTGAACCAGCACCAATGAGGCGAGCAACGACACATTATACGCTACGTTACGTGTATATAATATAGACGTGTGTATGTGTGTGTGTGTGTGTGTGTGTATGTGTGTGCAGGCAACGGAGGCAGTCACGGCGAGTAAATATCGCGCCGCGCCGAGGAGGCCTCCTCCGGGGGCTCCGATCGGTATAAAGACCAGCGGTTCGGCCGGACTCAAACCGATACTCGTGCCGACAGTCGTTCAGTACCCTTCGCGCGGATCGCGTGTCTCGACACAAAGATAAAAGCTAACTTAAAAGCAAGGCGCAACAAAAAAAAATAAAAGCGTGAACCAAGTCGTATTGTATTATACATAAAAAAAAGTTATACTTGCAAGCTCTACAAGTCAAAAGAAGAAGAAAAAAAAACTCGAAGCGCGGATTATTCACCAAGTGAATAGAATTTTTTGTGAGGATATTTCAAGGTAAAACGAAAAAAACAACAACAAACAAGATGCCGATGGTCGACAAGAAAAACGGACACAACAACATCAGCGCCGCCAACAAGAGGCCCAGCGACAACGACTTCTTGCACACGGTGGTGAAACAGCAGCAGCAGCAACAGCAGCAGCAGTCCCCCAATGCCGTCCAGTCAAAGTGAGTTTCGCCTCATTTTTTTTTCTCGCCTTTCGCTCTCCTGTTTTTTTTTTTCATCTCGACAAAAGTGGCGCACTCGTATTACTCGGCGAGGGGGTAGTATCGTCACGCGGGTTTCGAAATACCACCACCCCCTTTGACAGGATTATCCAACGACGACGACGAAACCCTTATAAGAATCATCGCGTTAAGCTCGTTTTACACGATAAATCAATATTTTTTATGAACGCAAAATTTCTATACTCAAAATATGTAAAAAAAAAAAAAAAAATCAGAACAGAAGCCAAGACAATTCGATCATTCTCGATTCAATTTTGTTTTCGCGTGCTGTTTTTTTTTTCTTCCGCGCCACGCGATAACATGTCAGAAATTAGTGTAGCATATAATATCGATAATATTCGCGCGTTGTGCATAAAGTGGCAATTAAAAAAAAATGAGAGAGAGAGAGAGAAAAACACTCGGTGCGTGCGTCAAGGTTTCACTCTTTGCTTCTGTGTGTAATATGTGGCACTGCAGTGGCGAAAACCTGTAATTTACTTACATAAGATGTGTCGCATAGTATCTTATATAGAAATAGTCGAGTTTTCATTCACCACTGTGCACCGCGACCCGTTAATCGCTCTCTACTTTTATCTCTGCGATCTACATACATCCATATGTGTATTCTAATGTAGATCGGCGTATGCATTTTTCGTGATCGAATCGTACATAACTTAACGGCGTCAGTGACATATTTAACACACGTGTAAAATAATATTTATCCGGACTGAGTAGTAGAGGGGAGGGGGAGTCGAATTCCTCGTGTCCGTATATATAAAAGTTGTAAACGCGCGCGCAGAGACAGGCGCGCACGCGGCTCGAAGGATGTGTCACTGTGTCTGCTTGTGTTCGGTAAGAACGAGACAACAAAAAAAAAAGTTCACCGTTTTGGGCTTATATACATAATGACGCGAATCGAATCGCGTCGATTGTTTATAAAGCTTATGCTTTGTTTCCTATTATGATAAAAAAAATATGAATGAAAATACGATTCGGGAACAATGAGAGGAGATCGTTCGCACGTTGGCAAATAAGCGGTGCACCGCGCGCGTGGCCATGAAAAATCGACGACGACCGTTCGTTGATCTTGAACTTGGTTGTATGTAACGCCGACCGATCGCTCGCGGGACTATATATGTATTACAGCTGCGTGTGCTTGTATCGATACACGATTCGAGTGATCTTGTAATATACGTCAAGTCTGTGTGTTTGAATGTTATAACAAAGCGTGTCTCGCGCGACACGCAATTGTGTGAAAATTGCATCAGCGTATAACGTCACATATTTCCTTTTTCATTTTTTTGCATTTTTTTCGAGATCGCGAACTCGTATTTCGACATTCCTCCGCAGGAGATTTATATTAAGGATACTATCGCCGATATTCTCTCTATTTTCGTCTCGATTTGGAATAATTTTATAATCCCGCTGCACTGGTCCACCTCGAATCGTTCGGCTATTATTACAACCTCGCATAGTCGAATGTTATTTACAACCGATACACCGGAAACGGCGATCGCGTCCGATAAAAGCGGACGTCGACGTCGGATCTCGCGAAATTAAGAAAGTATCGGGCCAACTCTCATCTCTCGAGTGTAAACACACAGCGGCAGCAGCGGCATCGGAATTAAATGCAAAAAATAGCCTTTATTGGGTGGAGGCAGCGGTCTGCTCTCGTCTAGTACTCTCAAGAGAGCCTCCGCGAAATGAAACTCTTCCTCGTTTAATTTCGATTATATTTTCGCGTATATAACGAAAGTAACGAGTATATAAAAATAGGGGGAAAAAAACTTTTCAATTGCGCGAATACGTTTTATCGACCGTGTACTGTTCCGTTCGAATAATATAATATCGCTCTCGCGACCCCCGATAGTGGACGAGTATATAGACGACGAGATAATGAGATTGCGATTTTTCGGATTTTTCATTGTGTCTCTGCAAGAATGTGTCGGATATATATTGTCCCGCGCGGATAACAATGAAATCGCTGCGCAACTACTCGGCCGCGGCCGATTCGTCACTTTTTCTAGCGAAAATTAATATCGTAATCACGCGCAAGTAATTTATTATATAAAACGATCTGTCTCGTGCGTCGATGCTTCTTTCTTTCTTACGTAAATTTGCCCTCTTTCTAACGATACTGCTCTGACGATCGTCTTTGGATATTATTCAAAAGTCAATCGAGCGCGAAATTATATCCAATGTCAAAAAAACTCATCGACCCTGTCTAGAAAAAAAAAATTTCTAACGAGAAAAGACGTTGAGTATCTCGAGCAAAAACCGAGCGAGGATCGTCGATGTGCCTCAAAAAAAATAACAAGAAAAGAAGTAACGAGTAGTAGTCGTCTAGTCGCTTCATCGCGATCGAAGGGCCATTAACTCTAATAAATTAATCCCCGGGTCCTCACCCCTGCCCTATACACACTATCAATTTTTTTCCTTCTTCCTCTTCTTGTCTCTCTCTCTCTCTCGGCCCAAGTAATTGCCCGAGGATCCGCGCGCATCGATTATTCAGATTTCTGCGCGCACAGAAGCTTCTTATACAACATTTTCTCTCTCTCTTTCTCTATCGCGCGAATATCATGGATCGATTACGACAAAAAAGAGCAAAAAAAGAAGAAAAAAATCGTGACGCAACGTTGTTAACGTCGAGTTTTAATCACACCGTACACACATTATATTACGAACGTAAACACACACACACTCTCGTGTATGACCCCCCGCGCGCGAGCCAATGGATCAAAGCTCGATCGAGTGCGATCGAACATTATTACTTCACATAGACACGTGTTTGTGCTTTAAATTATTGCTCGCAAAATCGCGTTAATAGATGTGTGCATGTGTACGCGGAGCTATTATAACTTAATTAGCGTGAAGTTAATGGAAGAGCTTTAGGCGCAAATCGAGTGCGCGCGCGCGTGTCATTATGCTCAAGGGACTTTGAAATAGAGGCCTAGGCCTTCTTCTCCTTTTTTTTTCTTCTTCTTCGATGTAAATGAACGTAGCGCGCGAGAGATAAATATATAATGGACGACGCAAATAGAGCAATCAATACCGTGGAATATTAAAATACAATCGCGGAAATGCAAAAAAAAGTATAGAGCAGGTTTTTACATTATAAGTCTAGGATGACATTGTGATTTTCGACTCTGGTTAGATCTAGTTATATATGTAATTGCATAACGAAAATCGTCCATTACAATCAATCGAGTATATTCCCGACGCAAATGTTGTCCCGACTATATAGTAACGAGAGGGGGTCATCTCGCGTTCGCGAAGCTCTTTTGGCGCGCGATATTCGACGCAGCGAGTCGAGAAACGTAATCGTCATGAAAACATAAGGTTTTTTTTCTCTCGTCGAGATGTGTGTCCCGTAATACGAGACACCGACTGACTCCCCACACACCGAGCACAGGAAAGGAATTGAATTTCGCCGACTGTCAATTTTTCGTAACTTATATATTTCGACGAAAACATCGCTCGTGAATGTATGTGTGTGTGTGTGTGTGTGTGTCTATTAAGCACAAGGTTTGTTTATAACGCAGACACACACACGGGCATATATGCATATAATCTCTGATCGAGGAAAAAGGAAAAAAAAGTATTAAAAAATATCTATCGCATATATACGTATTATATCCCGATTCGACACGCAGCGGTGGCGCAGCGGAAAAACATGTCAATAATAATCGGTTTCACGCGCGCGCGTCGCCGCAATCAATCAGTCACATATATATAATATTTTGTAAGATAAGTAAAATTCCAATCGCTCATTGATACTCGCGCGTATATATACGAATGTGTTTGCGTATATTATATGCATTCGTACATGTAATGTCCAGCGCGATTTGCGGGACCCAACGCGCGTGCATATTGCGAGAGAGATAAAATTACGCGATAACAAAACGTTTTTCAAGACTACTGGGGGTCTGCGCGCAGAAACTTGCATAAGACGCGCGATAGTTTTTATCCCCCTCCTCTTTCGCATCGATTCGATCGATCAATAATAACGTATTAATCGATCGATGATTCAATAAATAATTAATAATTTTTTTTTTTACTTTTGCTCGGCAGCTTCTGCTGGGACGCCCTGCACGAGAGCGCCCAGTACATGCTGGAGCGCACGAGCATCAGGCCGCGGGTGGCCATCATCTGCGGCTCGGGTCTGGGCAGCGTCGCCGAGGCCCTGACTCAGCGCCAGTGCTTCCCCTACGAGGAGATACCGCACTTCCCCACCTCCATGGTCAAGGGCCACGCCAATCAGATGGTCTTTGGCTATCTGCAGGGCATGCCGGTCATGTGCATGCAGGGCAGATACCATCACTACGAGGGATATCCCATCTGGAAGGTAACTACTTTTATTCAATATCATGGTTTTATTAGAAAAAATATTTACGTTGAAATTGATAGTAGAGTGGGTGAATTTTGATTTTGTATAAAGGCATTAAAACCAGGGCGATTTGATTTGAGTGTGGAAGGTCCCACAAAAAACGAAGGGTATTTCGACGTATTTTGACCCGCTGAGTCGGAATTTTCAAATTAATTGTTAATACAGCTATAACTCCTAAACTATTGAATATTTACCGAAACAATTTTTTTCATTATAAAAAATGACTATATTGCATAGGGTCAATGTGTAGAGCTCGGACTGCCGCGTCCATATATCGCTCATTTACCACAGTTTTTCACAAACAATATCTCCGGTTCTATTGGTCGTATCAAGACGAATTAAAAAAGGAAATTATTGTCTTTTTGTGTGCAATATAAAGGAAAAATAATTGTTTTGGTATATATTCAATAGTTTAGGAGTTATAGCCGTATAAACAATTAATTTGTTTATAACAAATTACTCGACCATCTGAGCGAGGTGAGAGTTGAAAATTCGGATTTAGCGTTCATTAATTTTGTTAAAACCTTACTTTGACTTATACCATTTTTTCGACTATGCCACTTGCGGATTTGCGGATAAAGGTACTCGCCATCTAGCGGCGGAGACTGACATTAAACACAATCGACTTTTCATAATTTTTTTGTACAATTACAAAAACACATACATTTTCATTCAAATGTTGAATTCGTAGTACTGAATTAAATATTTTTTTGTTAACTTTTTCATTGCAATTTAATATAAAAAATACATATACATTAGATATACATTATAAATTTGTTGCATCGATAACTAACAATTATATTTTCATCATTACGCAGTGCTCGATGCCCGTGCGAGTGATGAAGCTCGTCGGCGTGACCCACCTCATCGTGACGAACGCCGCCGGCGGCATCAATCCGGACTACAACGTCGGCGACATCATGCTCATCAAGGACCACATCAACTTCATGGGCTTCGCGGGCATCAATCCGCTGCAGGGACCCAACGACGATCGCTTCGGCGACCGCTTCCCCATGATGCACAAGGCCTACGATCGCGACCTGCTGCGCGTCTGCGACAAGGTCGTCGACGAGATGGGCATGTCGCAGATCGTGCGCAAGGGCGTCTACACCTGCCTCGGCGGCCCCAACTTCGAGACGGTGGCGGAGATGCGAGCCCTGAAGATGCTGGGCGTCGACGCGGTGGGCATGTCCACCGTGTACGAGGTCATCACGGCGGTGCACTGCGGCATCAAGTGCCTCGGCTTCTCGCTCATCACCAACATAGGGGCGACGGATTACGAGGACGAGTCCGAGGCCAGTCACGACGACGTCGTGCAGGTGGCGAATCGCATGAAGGGCACCCTCAAGGAGTTCGTCTCGAGGATCGTCGCCCACGTGAAGGAGGAGCTCGACGGCAAAAGTGACGACGAGGCGAAATAGACACTTTTATTTTTAAGGATATTATTATTATCATTATAATATATTGCACACACGTCTCATGTATCATATCGAATTTATTTATATTAATTAATGTATAATTGTATACTCGCTGAACGTCCAAATAAGCACTCGTTATTATTACTGATAACAATAATAATACGAGGAGAGTTTTCGTATTCGCGCCAACGAATACGAGTGTCGAATCGATCGATATTATTTTTTTATATCGGCGCCACACGTGTAATTTTCTTCGTCGATTGTATAATTCATAAGCTTTAAATTCATTTTTTTTAAGTCACCCAATGACTAGAATGACTCATTATTATCACGTCGTATACACGCATACAAACACATAAATTCACAGGTAGATGCGTAAATGTCATTATATTTAGTTGCACATATAATATTACTATTATTTATTATATAAAATTGTGTTACTAGCAAATTTCGATGTACACTCGAGAGCAAGATTTTATACCTCTGATTGATATATGTATATGTATAATTTAAGTTTTAGCTCGTAGCTTAATTTCGTTGCGTTGAATGTTTTTTTTTTCTATTTACGAAAAAAAGAAGGAACAAAAAAAAATATTCAAATTTTTTATTTATAATATAAGTAACGATTTGTACAAGCGTCGCGAAGAGTTGTTTCGTATAACGTTGTAATGCATAGCGCATATAAGATTATATATAAATAAACGATTAATAATTTCACCATTTTAAACACGTCGCTCGATTTGTCATTTTAATGGTATTAAACATTTTCTACGCGCAAACACGTTTGAACCGTCATCCAGAGCAACATTCCGCGAGATATCGAGAGAAAGTTCGAAATCAGATTCTGTTTTTTTTTAAATTGTTGATAAATCGTCCTGCGCTGCTGCAACGCCAACGTCCGCCAACGTTCCGAGAGATGTCGTTGGACGTCGGTTATACGAGCGCGTGTAGTAGTATAGTACACACACCGGCGCCTACGGTACATACTATACCGCATACGCGCGTATTATAGTGTGTGGAGCGCCGAGGATCACCTGTCAGTGCTGCAGCGCGGCCACTGCCTCCGCGACTGACTCCGAATACATGCGAAATCTTTCACTCACACATACACACAGACGTCGTATTCGCCGTATACGTGTATTGCGGAACGCGTGCGCGAATATACATGTATATATCGCGAACTGCACCCCCCTCCCAGCCGACCGTCTAACTCGGAACAGCAGCAGCAGCAGCAGCAGCAGAGCTCAGCAGCGGCGGCACACACGGAGACTGGCAGTTTCGCCTCGCCTCTCCTGACGAGCGCCTCGCGAATTTTCTGCAGTGCGACGAGTATCTATATTTATGCATGATAATATACACACGTATGATCCGATGTATACATGATTAATAATAATACGATATTATTGATATCGAATAACAACCGTTTACTAACGTTTCGAACGCCGCACCGTATTCAAGTCCGTTGAGTGTGTGTGTGTGTGTGTATCGTTCTTATCGCGGTGCCGTGCGTGTGCGTGTGTGTCTTCGACGCCGCTCCGATTTTTGTTTTTTCGACAAAAATTACAATAACAAAATACGAGAGCGAGCGCAGTTGTAGCGTGGCTGTTCGCTGCTGCAATTTCGAATGATAAAAGTTTTTTCAAAAATAATCCAACCGACCATTGATAATCTCACCAGTGCGTGTGTGCGCGGGCCAATAGTTATTTTTTATCGTTGTGCATAAGTGGGTGTTTTAATTGTTCGACGCATCGTCGTTTCTACATATCGGTTCGCTTCGTCCGGTGGCCGTTGACACGCGTTCGATAATATAGCACGACAAAATACAAAATTTTGAAATTATCGACGGCCGTGTGTTGTTGTGCTCCATTATCAACCAAGATCCATTAGAAAAAATCCGCTCGCCTGCGTGCGGCATGGATGGTATTGTTTTTTAAGGTGAGCAGTAACAGCAAAGCTAAACCATAATATAAAAGCGAGAGCAGAGAGAGAGAGAGCAGGAAGACAAGACAGCTCCTCGCGAAACGCGTGTGTGTGTTAGTCCCCTCCTTGTATACGATACAAACGTATATATATATCTCGTGTGTTTGGTTATATACAACCATACGTCTTTACATGGGGTCCTGCTGGCGGTGCAGTGCATTCACACCGACGCACACCTACACACGCGTATGATATACATATATAGTGCGCGACGTTGTACGATGCCTTGAGTGCAGCAGCAAAAGCAGCGGAGCTCTCTTTCTCGCGAGCAACAGCAGCAGCAGGTTAGGGGAGAGCTGTTTACATGCGATTCTGCGGGTCTCTCTCCGTGTGCAGTATACACATAAATATATACAACAAAAGTCAGCAGCGGCGATATAGATGTGCAGTGGTGTTGTTGTTGTTGTTGTGCGCCTTACGTTATAAGTCAATTTCAAATATTTCGAACGAATGCGTTCTATAATGCGGCTGCCTAAATTTTAAGACATTCTTCACTAGTTTTATGCCCCTCGACGACGACGACGATGATCGTGTGTCCTCGTGCCTCGATCGACGACCCGGTCACCGGGTATAATTAATAAATGGTTCGTTGTCCTCCCCGGTGCTGCCGTCGACGTCGTTGCAGTGATTTTCTCCGTTAATTAATCGAGATCGCGCGCAACGATCTATAAATTTAAACACCACGAGCAAAAAAAAAAGTGCGCGAGAGAAAACAGTCGTGTCGTGACGCGCGTGTGTGTGTGTGTGTGTCGAGAAAAGAAAAAGATTTTCTCTCTCTCTCTATCTCCCTCTCTTTCCTCTCTGTGTGTCTTACTCCTGTTGTGGAGCAGCAGTAGTGCAGATTATATATATAAAAACAGCAGCAGCAGCAGCAGCTACAGCGGCAGCAGCAACAGCAGTAGTAGCAACGGCGGCAGCAGTCGTTGCTCTCTTTTATAATACACGAGATTACACATATATATGCCCGTGCACACGCAGCGAACGGTAAATCGACATGCACGTGTATTATATATTCTTATAAAATAAAATTACGTATTACGCATTGTTGTCGTTGTCGTTGTTGTTGTCGTTGTCGTTGCTGTACAGAATATTTTAATGTCTTGCTGCTTTTTATTCTATTTACTGCGTGTCTGTGTGTATTTACATTATATATCTGTCGTTATGTTGCATGAAATTCACGACCATATATGAGCAATGTCGACGGTATATTTGAGGAGAGACTCTTGCAATCCACCCACACGCTTTGGTTATTATTCAATACACACACACACACACATAAGGTATATTATTGCGACATATCGTCTTACGCACACATAACGAATCGATGAAATTGACTTCTTGCCTTTTCTCTGTTAATGCGTAAAATTTCTGTATGTGTATACACGATCAGCTGCTGCTGCTGCTACTTGTTTACAGTTTACACACACACATTCTGACTGTACTTTATTACCGAGTGTAACCGATCTGTGCCGCGTGTTTGCGAATCTCGATCGATCGATTCCGAATCCGATATACGTATACGCACGCGTGTTTCAGCTATTCATACATCGATAACGAATTTACAAAAGTACAAAAAAGATAGATACGCACGATAACGTCTCACGTGCGTCTGTGTGTGAATTTATTAATAAGCATAGATATATATCGACGAGTAATGCCTCTGTGAATGGAAAATGTAAAAAAAAGGGAGCCAACCCTGTAGTTAATAATAGTACTCCGCGTTCTTAAATATTGCCGTTTACTTAATGCACACCTTTATATATAAGCGCGTAATGCAAGTGCATTTACGTATACGTATATACCATGCCTCGAGCTCGCGCGATAGAAAATTTTTCTCTTCTATTTTACTTTACAGCGGTTTCAAAGACTCTCGCTCGTGTACAGGTGTAATGGCTCGCTTACGTACTACTACATATTGAGGTAGGAGAAGAAAAAAAACGAGTATATTCACGACGATGTAGTTTTTCAACATTTTCGACGCTGCTGCTGCTTCACACAGCACGGGCGCAAGCTCGCGTCGAGTTTTTTTTTTTTTTTTAAGTGATTGTTACGCCGACGTGGAGAGGTCGTTGACCCTTCGCTTCGGGTGCGATATTTTTCAGAAGCAAACAAAAAGAAAAAATAAACGAATAAACAAATAAATTGTGTAAGTACGCGTGCGCAAATAATTAATTTCTCAACGAGACTATACCATATACGAAAATTTCTCTATTAGCGCGCAGATACTTAACCGGCGCGTGCGGCAAAGAGTTGTTACGGCGGGGCTGCGGGTCGTCGTTTTTTTTTCTTTCCATAGAGCGTAAAGAAACGAGGGGATTTAAATATGTATTCGTATATATGTATAAATATACGGTATAAAAGGGCAAAGTTAACACACAAAGTTGTTACAAGTGTAACGTGTTGCGCTTTATGAAAAATGCATCGCAGCCTTTTTCGTTTTCCCTGCATAACATATACATACCGCGACTTACACTTACATTTTTCTCTCTCTTCGACTCCTTACCTCTTTTCCATTGTTGTTGTTGTGGCCCGCGTCTTTATTACACACGCACGCGTGCGACGCGTGTACCTGCATAACATAACTATTAAATAATATAGGTGTACCGTGACACCGTACATATACGTATATGAATTTCCATTTTTACACACGATGCTCGAGAGCCGATAAGCCCGAGCGCAAATAATTATGTATTCGTGGCGGCGCGGGGAGGAGGCGGGCGCGTTTCGAGTTTTGTAATGGGCATGGAAATTAGCAATTCGCTCTGGAGAGCCGACGCCGCCGTATACGCCATTTACAAGACCTGGTTTACGGCAATTAGCCTCGGCGTCGGAACGTACACACACACACACACACACACACACATACCTACGTACGTGTGTGTATGTTCAGGGGAGAGACTTGATTTACCTTTTATTTTTTCTGCAGCGGCGCGGCCTCCCACACACATACACTTACACTCAGACACGAACGAGAGTAGAAGAGGCGATTGGTAATCGATCACTCGAGATTTTTTTTTTCTCTATACTGTGTAACGAACCGAGAGTAACGAAATGGGGTAAGAGGACACGACGGCGACGACGACGACGACAATGACAGCTAGTGTCATATTGTCTATAGATGATGATTGCGCATCGTGTAATTAAATAACATTCGTGTCAATATCTCTCTGTCTTTGCAGACGTTATGCAATATTTTTTGTCGCTATAGGAAAAAAGTTCGACTTTCAGCGCATTGATTTTTCAGGTCCCTTTCGCTCCGCAATATTACCGTGCGCCTCGTCATCTCTGCCGTTTTCTTCTTTCCCGGCGATGTACTACTAGTCGCTTTTTTATGCGCGCGCGCGCGCGGCTCGAAAAATAGGTATAAACACACCACCGAGTACATAAGCACACACACACACACACACACACACACACACACACGAATACACGGGGGGTCGCGCAGTATATAGCGCAAAAAAAAAGGAGCGCGAAAAAAAGGCGCCTATAAGAGCCACCCCCGCCGCGAGAGAGAGAGAGAGATGAAAAGACTCGTGTGTGTCGGAGATTGCGTTGACGTGAATGTTTTTTAATAAGCGAGTGCTGCTGATGCTGCCTACTACCTGCACCTCCGTTTTGTATACGTTATACACACACACGTATGTATATTAGGGTGGTTCGCTTTTGCAAAAATGTTTAAAATCGCATTTACGTCATGGCGATTCTTAAAGTTCAAGTCTTTACGAAAAGAAAGCCAGGTTCAGAACCTCTGAAAAGTGTCGGAAACCGGTGTCGATCGATTTTTGAAGTTTAAAAACGAGCTCCAAAATAGGAGCAAAATCGGTCAACCATTCAATTTATTTCAAACTCTATTCAGAAAGTAAAAATCATCTTAACAATACATTTTCTGATGTATTTTTGTCTGCAGAATCGAATGCCGTAGTCAGTTTTGCTCTACGACTTCGTTTTCATCG